>JACGAQ010001203.1:0-67327 GCA_014119065.1 Orius insidiosus | reverse complement strand
TTTTGGATAACATAAAAAAGTAATAGTCTGGAGCTGGCCCCGACGGGAATTTCCCAATGAAGGAACAATATAGGAGGGAATATAAGGGGGGGAAGTATAACCAGTAATCACTAATTAATATATTGCCTGTAAACAGTTTTCACGACGCAACCAAGTGGTGCTTGAAAACGGGAGCACGGGCGCTTCATCACTCCAAATTTTGATTTTGTCATCTGACCCCTCAAGACTTAACGGTCATGTTGGTTTAGTATCTCAAGCGCCTCGATTTTCAAAGAGACCCTGATTTTGTTATAGGTAGGCCTTTTTGTTTATAGGTAGGTAAAATCATTGAAATAATTTATCGTAATCGAAGGAAGATATTGTAAAAAAAAAGAAATTGGAGTTAATTAATCAAAGAAATGATCTCTGAGATTGTTAAGTCTTATTTTCAACCGAAAGTAAAGTCATTTACAAAAAGTAAAGTTTTGGGTTATCGATCATGCGTAATCTCGCAAATGGGGAACGTATATTTGTTGCAATTAAAAGTTACAGAGGGAGAAAAATGAAAAAAACGGATATTCCACGACCGGTTTCGGCGTAATACGCCTTATCAGTGGACTATTTCCTTATTTTTCATTCTCCTACACTTTTTACTTGACTTTCATTAGACGTATTTGGACTTTCCCGCAGAAGGTGGACAAACTATCCGTTTATTATCGGCACCTCCCCCCAACCCCCCACTACCTACTAATTGTCACTACCCCTCTTTTTATACCTATTAGAATTCTAAAGTTTTATACTATTATACTATTAGTACAAATGAGTGTGTGTAGTGACAATTAGTAGGTATGGGTTTGGGGAGGTGCCGAATAAACGGAGTTTGTCCACCTTCCCGCGGGTCCATAATACGGTCTACAAGTAAAAAGTGTAGGAGAATGAAAAATAGTCCACCTGATGAGGCGTATTACGCCGAAACCGGTCGTGGAATATCCGTTTATTTCATTCTATCTCCCTCTGTAACTTTTAATTGCAGTAAGTTATTCTTCAACTCCCAAAATGGGCATATCCAAGCTAAAGAAATCAATATATACTTCAATTTATTTATATAATCGGGTCAATTTTAGTCCGTATTGAAATATAGTTAAAGTTTACTACCAATGATGAAATCTTTTTTGTACTTAATTATGACAAAAAGATAAATCTATTGAAAAGTTCTTCGGGTATTACAAGCAGTTGACTCCCAATGTCGGGATCTTCTATTGTTTGCGACGAAAATTAGTCGGCCTCCACTCAAAATATGTCAAAGATGTACTCGAGTGGACACCATTGGACACTGCGCCAGCTCGTATTTTGTTCATGAAGTTTTAAATGAAGTTTCTAACCAAAATGATTGAAATACTTTTTACTTAATTATGACAAAATAGAAATCTATTGAAAAGTTCTTCGGGTATTACAAGCAGTAGACTCCCAATGTCGGGAACTTCTATTGTTTGCAAACACAAATTAGTGGGCGTCTACTCAAAATATGACGATGATGTACTCGAGTGGACAGCATTGGACACTGAGCCAGCTCTTAGTTTTGTCATGAAGTATGAAATAAATAAAAATCAATGACAAAATTAAGGGTTATTGTGAGGAGAGAGAATGAAAAAACGGATATTCCACGACCGTTTCGGCGTAATACGCCTCTTCAGGTGGACTATTTCCTTATTTTTCACTCTCATCTCATTTTCTACTTGACCTTTACTATTGAAGTGAGACCGCGGGAAGGTAACAGAACTGTCTGTTTTTAAGACCCCTCCGTTGTCTCTATACCTCCCAGTATCGGCCATACACTACCTCTTATATTGGGCAATGCCCCTATTTGTTTTTTTTTTTTTTTTATCACGGTCGTGGATATCCGTTTTTTTTCATTCTCTCTCCCTCACAATAACCCTTAATAAATGATAAAATTCATTGATATTTCCCTAGAAATGTTCTCAAGGCTTGAAGTTTTTGACGCCGGTTGAATCGCGTTCTTTCAACGTACCCAGCGATGGAGGATATGAACCCATCGAAACGGATGCTCTCTCCATCTACCTCAGTGAGTATCTCTAGCGATCACTAAATGTGGCGTTTTCCTCGGTTTTTTTAAAACCTCATTATCAAAATTCTGGGCGTTTTCCTTATTTGGCAAGAGACCATCTTTTTGGTCGTTTTTCTTTATAAATTGACCAAGAAACCCTCTTTTACTGGATTTTTAGAGTTTTTCTCAGTTTTTTAATGGTGAAGCCGCCTGCCAAAATTGTCAGGAGGTTTCTTCGGTTTTGGCCAATAAAACCTACTTTTTAAGCAGGTTGTTGGACGTATCTCTTGGTTTTTTGACAAAAAAATAATTTTCAAAAAGACGTTTCAACATTTCTTGGTGTTTTGACCAAAAAACCGACTTTTTAAACAAATTGTAAGACGTTTCGATTAGTTTTTGACCAAAAAAACCTACTCTTTTATCAGATTTTTGGACGTTTTTCTTAGTTTTTTGACCAAAAATCAACTTTTTTAAACAAATTTTTGGACGTTCCTCTGGGATTTTTTTTTAACCTAAAAAACCTACTTTTTACACAGACTTTTGTACGTCTCTTTTGGCTTTTATTGACCTAAAAAACCTACTTTTTAAACAGATTTTTGGACGTTTCTCAGGTTTTTTAACCAAAAAAACCTACTTTGTAAACAGAGTTTGGACGTTTCTCTTGGTTTTTCAACCAAAAAAACTTATTTTGTAAACAGATTTTGGACTTTTCTCTTGGTTTCTCAACTAAAAAACCTATTTGTAAACAGATTTTTGGACGATTTTCTTGGTTTCTCAACCAAAAAAACCTACATTGTAAACAGATTTTAGGACGTTTTTCTTGGTTTTCAACCAAAAAAGTCTACTTTTTATACAGATTTTTGGACGTTTCTTTTGGTTTTTTGAACAAAAAAACTCCTTTTTAAACAGATTTTTCGACGTTTTTCTTGGTTTTTGACGAAAAAAAAACCTACTTTTAAATCTGATTTTTTGGACGTTTCTCTTGGTTTTTTGGCCAAAAAACCTACTCATCCGCGTTATTAAGGCCATAAAGAAAATTTTAATTTTTTTATAAAATTATAACTGCATACATAAAATTAAGGGAAGAGAAGTATTAAGAAAGAAGTTCCCGAAGTTATAAAATTTTATTGGTAAGAGGGGGCAAGGGCGAGGCCGATTATGGGGTCTGTAAAAAACGCACTTTTCCACTTCCTATTTCCGTTTCTGCAGGAATCTCGTTCTTCCATGTCTGCATACTTATGAGGTCACGGCTTTATTTTACCAACTCAACATTTCCTATAACGTTTTGACACATTTTTTTGACCAGAAGCCAAAACCTTGACCTAAAGCGAAAAATTTCGATTCCCCACAGATTTTTTTACATTTTCATAATTTAAAAAAAAACCATCTTTTTACACTCTTTTCTTTATAGCTTCGAAGAAAGTCTTATTTTGTGTCTTTTAAAATGTGGCCTTAGGTGGGGAAATCGACAGTTCGTGTCGCGCTCTTCGAGAAGGATGTTAACAGAATGTAAGTCCTCAATAAAAAGAAAAAAATAATTTTTATTCAAATGACGTCAAAAATGACGTTTTCGCGGCCAAGGATCAATTTTTGATACATTGTACCCATTAAATAAAAACTCACTTTTTATCTATTATCAAATTAAAAGCCGTTAATTTTATTAACAACAATTTTTGTGCCGAAAATGGGATTTTTTTTTATTGTCTCTAAATTATGTCAACCGTAGTTTTTACCCAAAAAAAATTTTTTTTATGGAGTAGCCCTTATAAGCCAAAATATTTGATCATAAAAAAATCCTTGAGCATCCAAAATGTTCTTATATTCAAGATTGCATCCGTTATGGCAGGAAATGTCCTTGTTTTTTTCTGTTTCTGCTCTCTTTGGGATTCCCTTCCAATGCCATCATGATCTAATGATTCATAATTATGAACATTAGAATCTAGGACGTTTTTTAGGTTATAAAAAAATGTGGGATTTTTTAAAATGTAACCTTCTTTATCCGGCTTTGGACGGTTCGGTTCGGTTTTCATGACAGAAATGTGATAACGGAAAAAAGATTTCATTTCAAAATCCACCGATGACCAGCATTTTGCGACTTTTCATCTCCGCCACAAAACGCTGTTTCTGCTCTCTTTGAGATTCCCTTCCAATGCCATCATGATCTAATGATTCATAATGATAAACGATGTTAATTTTCTTTTAGTCAGCCGGTGATAATTCTTTTTTGGTTGCTTAAATAGTCGGGTGTTGCGGCCTCAGAAAAACTCCAATAATTCACGTATTCATTATTTTTTCCGACGTTTCGACCTGTTACAGCCTTCATCAGGGATCTACAATTTTTAGATATAATATTATATAGAATACAAATCAGTACTTACGAACTCAAAAGGTAAGGATCTTATAATACATTTAAAATTTAACGATTTTTATAAAAACAATTGATTAAAAATATGATAATAAAATAAAATTTCTCATTATAATTTCAGATAAAAAAGGACTAGAAAAAACTTTTTTGGGTAATATTACGACTAGAGAAGCTCTTTTTATAAAAAAAATATCACATTTTATTGGTATTAAGAAGTAAGGTTATTAGACCCAAGGGACCTGCGGTGAGGAATAGGACGAGCCACAGAGCTAGAAGAGGACTCCCGCCCATTTTTAATTTTATTGAGTATGTGCGAATAACATCTACCAATCACCTCCTGGTCATCCTTAAAGTTGATTGTGTTATTTTCAAGATTTATTTTTTACAGATTCCATCAACTTTCTTCTTCGGCCATTACTCTCATTTGCAATGATCCTCACGTCGTTGTATGCCACCCTATGTTGATTTTCAAGTATATGCTTGCTGAGGGCTGTGGCCTCTGTATTTTCATTACGAACGTTACCCTTATGTTGGAGCAATCT
Source organism: Orius insidiosus (assembly GCA_014119065.1). Taxonomy (NCBI): domain Eukaryota; kingdom Metazoa; phylum Arthropoda; class Insecta; order Hemiptera; family Anthocoridae; genus Orius; species Orius insidiosus. Next base: position 62,376 of record JACGAQ010001203.1, on the reverse strand, counting down.
TGTGTGTAGCTTCTGTTTCGTTTCTCCAATATACACAGATCCACATTCTCAAGCCAGTCTGTATACGACGTTAGATTTGTCGCCAAGAGAGGTAGGGTCTTTAAGTCTGGAAAAGAAACTGGTGCCCAAGGTAGACACTGTTCTCATTCCAAGCTTAATTTTTGGACCATCGTTCATATTAAAACTTTAGATAATTTGGGGGTTAATTGAGGAATATAAAGAAAGGGAAAATAATTTACATTAATATCCATTCCATTACCACCCTCCGACCTCAGCTCAATATCCATTTTGCTTTTTCCATTCTGATAATACGTGAGACGACTTTATCGGGATATTCATTTAGTTTTAAAATTTTTTTAGCTATGTACAGTTCTTCTCGTGAAATTTTTTATCAGACAGACGAAGGATTCTGTTGATTAAATTAGAGGCTGTGTTCATTTTTTGTGTTGTAGGATGTTGAGAAAGAAAATGAAGCAACCTCCCTGTAGATGTGGGTTTCTGGTACCAATCGATATCCAATTTTTTATCTTGATTTCTGATGATGCTGAGTTCCAGAAAAGATAACGTTCGGTTTTCTTCGATTTCCTTGGTAAATTGAAGATCCGCGTGATATTCATTAAATGATTGTAAAATGTCATCCACATGATCCTGCTTTACTACTAACAACAAGTCATCCACGTACTTGGTGAGGTGTAATATTGATTCTTTATGTTTTCTAATGATGTTATTCAACAGATCATTCATTACTACGTTACTGATGTCCGGAGACAAGTTACCACCCATTGCAAGACCACGAACCTGCTGATAGAATTGCCCTTTATAGGAGATGCAGGATGATAAGCAACAGAATTTCAAAATTTCCAAGAAGAGGTCTTTCGGTATTCTGGTTGAGGTCCCAATCAGGTTCCATTTTCTTTCAATAATGGACAGGCTACACTAACCGGAACATTCGTGAAAAGAGACACCGCATCAAAGGACAAAAATGTAACCATCAGGTAAGTTACCAACCTCTTCCAAGGTCAACACGCAATAGAAGCATAGAGAACAAAGAGAACGCTACTTCAGCATTTGTCTCCGTAGGCGACAGTAAATCCGCTTAGAGAATCATTTCCCACGATTCTCACCTATTTCAATGCGTATGTACTATACCTAAAATGCTGACCCTTCAATCTGCATATAAACCCCTAACACCTTATCTCTGTGCTCATTTCATTGTTTACTCTCGTTCGATACGTTGTAATTTTAATAAAATAAAAAAGTTTGTTTTTAAAAAGTGTTTTTTCGTTAAAGAACTTATATTTGGCGCAGTCGGTAGGACCGGTCGACGAATTTAATCTTTGAAAAAATTCGGTTCGTTTTTACGACTCGTGACCGGTATTCGAAAACACTTCAAACCAACGGATCAACGGAATACGAAGAGCCCGGAAAAGGACACCTGCACGCAGAATGATCACAATATTCCTGTAAGTGACAACAGGTTATTTTTCTTTTGTCTCCTCCCGCAACTTCTTAAAGAGATAGTTACTTGCCTCAGAATTAGAGACCGCGAAAAGGGCAAAAGCGAACTTTCCGAAAAAAAAATCCAAAACAAAAATTGGGAAACATAAAAAAGCAGTTAAACACTATACTACCCCAATCAGAATGGCACAACAAGCCAACTTTATATTAAGCCCAGAGCAATTACAACAATTGATCCATGGGATCGTAAATACTCTGCCAAACGACAGGAATAGGAATGGCCCATCGAAGGCAGATTTCGGGTGCATCCCCGACTTCACTGGAGAACCAGAAACATTACAAAACTTCATCGCCCGAGGCGATAAGATAATCGAGAAATTCTGGGACACAGAAAACGTAAATTGCTACGAAAATGAGGTGCTACTTAGCAACATAAAAGCTAAGATAAAAGGGAAAGCGGCGCAAACCACTTTTCATCTTCCTATGGACAATTGGGAAGAGGTAAAAGTCGCCCTCCTCGCCAACTTCGGCGACAAACGTGACCTGCTCACACTAACAATTGAACTTGCTAAAATTAAGCAACAAAGCAACGAGACCCCCTTTTCATTCTATGAAAGGACCTCTAAATTGTTCACCTAACCTTGACTAAAGCAAAAATGTTAGAAGGTTATACGCCCGCAATGGGTAGCTACATAGAAGGAATCACGCTGAGAGCGTTTCTGACCGGTCTACACAACGACATCGGTAGACTACTCATTACCAAGAACCCTACAAGTCTACAAAGTGCGATTTCGATGTTAACGAACGAGTTCAGTTCCCGATGTTAACAAGGAAATTTTCGGAATCAAACTCGACCGAACAACAAACTCAAAAATTCAAAAACAACCCCAACTTCCACTCGAAAAGGGGCTTTACGCCGCAGAACAAGAACTCGAATTTCCAGAAAAATACAGGGCAGCCAACTCAACAAAGACCTCAACAATTTCAACAAAATCAGAACAGACAACAGCAACAACAACAGCAACCGCAGCAAAGTCAAAAATTCATCCCTCACCATCTTCGCACCAAAGACACGATGAGTTACCAGACAACATTAAATCATGAAGTACTGCCAGAAGACGGAGAAAAGGAACAGGAAAATGAAGATGAAGAAGAAGATGAAGAATGTTTTTTAGAGAACGGCGCCGAGGAAGAAACTGCAACCTAACCACACAAAGGAACCTTAAAGTCGATCTGTTACACCTCGAAAACTCTACCTTCCTTCCCTTCATATCTACAGGTAACAATTTAAAAATTTTAATCGACACCGGTAGCTCGAACAGTTTTATTTCAACTAAAGCAAGTAAGAAGTACTCAAAATTAATTCAACCAGATAAATTCCTTGTATCCACCTCCCACGGAAAGACACAAGGGACCTTAAGCTTGAAATTGCCTTTCAACTTATTTTTTCCAAATTTAAGTGACAAACAAGAATGCAAATTCTTCATATTCGACTTTCATAAAGAATTTGACTTATTACTCGGTTTAGATAGCCTAAAACAAATGGGAGTTTCGGTTCGACTAGATAGAAACACAATTAAGGCTAAAGATTTCGAAATCCCCCTTAAATTTTATAAGATACCCCAAAAACTAAATTCATACCGATTTTCCCCTCGTTCAGGAAAACAGATCGAGATAAACCTAAAAGAGATCGATAAGGGCACCGTAATTTTAAATCACTTGAAGATCGACTCCTTTGAAATACCCAACTGCATGCTCAACGTTGAAAACCATAGGGCTCACTGTCTAGCTTTGAACACTTCCCAAGAAGAGAGAATCCTACACGTGGGAACTATTGACAAACAACATTACGAAATTGTTCAAGACGAAAAATATTTTTGGCCCCCAGATCAGAACACTAACCCTCCAAATAATTCCACAACAAACCCGGGGCGAAATAAAGAAAAATTAAACGACTTACTTTCTCTTATTAGACTCGACCACTTAAATACCGAAGAAATACGAGAGATAAAAAAACTTATAACTGAATTCCCTGACGTATTTTATGACGAAAATGAGAAGCTGACAAGTACCAACATGACTAAACACTCCATTAAAACCATGGACGAAATCCCAGTATACTCTCGATCATATAGATATCCGGAAATCTATAAAGACGAAGTAAAAAAGCAAATTGGTTCGATGCTGAACAATGGGATCATAGAACCTTCCAATTCTCCATATAATTCCCCTATCTGGGTAGTCCCAAAAAAGGCTGACGCCTCCGGAAAACCTAAATTCCGCCTTGTGATCGACTATCGTCAGTTGAACCAAAAAACTATTGACGATAAGTACGACTTACCCGACATAAGTGATATACTATCTAAGTTGGGGAAATGCAAATATTTTACCACGTTAGACCTAGTCTCAGGATTCCACCAGATCGAGATGGAAGAAGAAAGCAAACCTAAGACAGCTTTCAGTACAGAAGGTGGAAAATGGCAATTTAGGCGAATGCCGTTTGGCTTAAAAAACGCGCCTAGCACGTTCCAGCGCCTCATGGATAACTGCCTCCGAGGCCTGCAGAACGAAGTGTGTTCAGTGTACATGGACGATATTATCGTCTTTAGTGCAAGTTTGCAGGAACATATGGCACGCCTTCGGAAAATATTCGAGAGACTACAAAAAGCGGGTCTAAAAATCCAACTGGACAAGACAGAATTCTTAAGAAAAGAAGTGGCATACCTCGGACATAAAATAACACCCGACGGACTCAAACCGAATCCCGACAAAATAGAAGCCATAACCAAATTTCCCACTCCTAAAACAACAAAAGAACTTAAAGGGTTCCTAGGTCTTTTAGGATACTACCGGAAATTTATCCCGAACTTGGCCGAAGAAACTAAACCCCTGACAAAAAGATTAAAAAAGGGACAGAAAATCAACCCATCTGACGAAGACTATCTTTCATGCTTCGAAAGATGTAAATTACTACTGACTAACGATCCTGTTTTGAAATATCCAGACTTTTCTAAAAATTTCATCCTCAACACAGATGCGTCTGGAGTCGCCTTAGGGGCTGTGCTATCTCAACACCTTGACGGTGATATACACCCGATCGCATATGCCAGCCGGACCCTAAACGAGACTGAACAAAAGTTGTCCACAATTGAAAGGGAGCTACTCGCTTGTGTGTGGGCAACCCAATATTTCAGACCGTATCTATATGGGCGCAAGTTCACACTTGAAACAGATCATCAACCTTTACAGTGGTTGAATTCCTTGAAGGAACCAAATTCCAAACTCTTTAGGTGGAAACTACGCCTCGATGAATTTAACTTCGAGATTAAATACAAGAAAGGAAAACAAAATAATAACGCCGATGCACTTTCGAGAACAAAAATAAACGCCATCTCCAATATCGAACTCCATAAAACCGAAGTTCTCACGACAGATACTTCTTCCCTTCTCGCTAACGCAGAGGAAAGACCTTTCGATGAGACCGTACACTCGGATAAAGAAGGAGACGCATCACCCACCATTCCCATACGTGAGAACCCGTTAAATTACTGCAAAAACCAAATTGTCCTCTCCTTAGGAGAACAATTCGATACAGTAATAGAAACCATAACACTTTTTGACAAAAACCGAACAACAGTAAAACTACCCACACGAGACCTAGACAACGAAATAATCCAATTCATAAAAAATTACATACAACCCAAAGTACATTACGGACTGTATTTCAAAACACCAGACCTCTATGAAAAATTTTCAGCCCTCTGCTGCAAATTTTTCAAATTCACCAAACTAAACCTCACTAAACACAATGTACTACTAATAGACATACCCGATAATACAGACCAGAAAGAAATTATTGCAAAACACCATACAAAAGAAAGGTTCCACCGAGGAATCGATGAAACATACCAACATATTAAAAGGCAATACTACTGGCCGAATCTTAAAGAGAACATCACCGAAATAATCAATAAGTGTGAGATTTGCTTACGTTGCAAATACGAGCGCAACCCGCTCAAACCAGCCTTTAATTTGACTCCAACACCCTCTAGGCCGTTTGAGACTTTGCATATTGACACACTAACGCTAGAAAAGCAAAAATTTCTAACCGTGATAGACAAGTTCTCAAAATATGCACAAATCTACCCTATCCGAACGGCCAATGCCGTCGAAATAACTAACAAACTTCTCAAGTTTATATCCCACCATGGTAATCCAAAGGAAATAGTCATGGATAACGGAAACGAATTCGCGTCGACAGTTGTCAAAGAATTTCTAAAGGTACAGAATGTTCTCATCCACTATACGTGCACGCAGAACCCCAACTCAAACTCTCCGATTGAGAGGTTTCATTCGACCTTTATAGAAATAATGCGACTCATGGCTAATAGCAAAGAGTTCCAAAAAACTCCTGTAAAAACCAGAGCCAAATATGCGATACTCACATACAACAACAGCATACACACTTCCACAAAACTAACACCTTACGAGATCATAAATGGAAGTTTTGGCTCGACGAATCCGATACCACCAGATATTGACGAAGTTCACATCTACATTTCCGAACATAAGGAAAAGATGGAAAAATTATACCATATGCTCAAAGACCGACAAACCGCTACCAAAGAACATGTTATAAACAAAAGGAACGAAAAACGGGAAAACGACCTTCCAGCGATACCAATAGACGTTCTGGTAGAAACTAAGCAAATACAAGACAAAACTAAGCATAAGTATAACAACGAGACTCTGACGAAAATCGATATTGAAAGGAAAACGGCTGAAATAATTCCCAAACATCATAAAACCAAGACAAAAATACACCTAAAAATATCAAAAGACCTAGAAAAACCGAACGGACAACTGACGAAAAGAACCTTACTCAACCACCTGAACTGACAGTTCCAGTAGCCGACAATGAAATTTCAACCGACACTACCGAACAACCGGAACAAGAAACCAATACGAAAACACAAGATCAAGGAAACCCCCAAAAGCTTGTACCGCGTACAAAACTGACTAGCTCCGATTATGACTCAGTAAAAGGAAACAACTGGTTCAACGACAACGCAATAAACCTTTTCATGGAACTAATTAACATCAGAAGCGAAAATACGGCAAACCTCCCTAAGTGCATTGTTTCAATACTTTCATGTACCTTGCTCTCCAACACGGATATCACCGAGTGAAAAACTACACTCGAAAACCGACTTGTCAGACAAGGAAATCATTTTTATCCCCATACATGAAGGAAATCATTGGACCCTAATAGAAATAAGGCCGAAATCCCAGATCATACGATACTACGACTCTTTACTCAGACCATTATCAACAGGTAAAAAGATCATGGACGAAATATTTTCCTATCTGGAGACTGAATGGGAAACTAAACTAAATATAAAATTGGACAGACAAACATGGAATTTCCTGCAAGAAACCAACATCCCTCGTCAAACCAACGATTACGATTGCGGGGCCTTTGTGTGTAAATACACAGATTTCCTTGCGCGAAACGCCCCTCTGTCTTTCTCCCAGGAAGACATGCCCCGGCTCAGGAAAGAAATCCTCCTAGAAATTACCTCGGAGAAATTACTAAATTAACTAATCCCGAAAATAATATTTTTTTAGGTTCTTAACGGTCACCGCAGCGGCCGATTTGAAGAACGCTGACGATTGCGGAGGTATCATCCCCATCAGACTAGGACCGTCCTATCTAGAAACAAGACAACACCTCTTATACTACTATTCGACCTAAAACCAATGCAAATTGCCATACATCAACTCCAAGACTCTCATTACCAACTAGACCAAAATCTACAAAAGAACAAACTACTTAATCAATCACTCGACGAATATACGCAAACAATTAAAACATCCCTACAGATTGCCGATTACAAAATGCGAAATTTCTCACCCGAAAATACCCTTCACAAAAGAGAGAAAAGAGGACTTATAAACCCTCTAGGTTCCCTCATTAACTTCATCACGGGAAACCTAGACCACGAAGACCAAATCCGGTATGACAACCTAATTAAGGAATTAAAAGATGATAGCGAAAAGAAGACTTCACAACTAAACAACCAAAACAGAATGTTAATAGAAATCATAAAAAGATACAACGAGACTATCGAAACCTTAAACTTCAACAACCTTGAAATAAAAAACAAAATGAAACTAATGGAAAAATATCTCGACCCTGTACTAATTGGATTTTTCAAAGAACTCGCGACACACATCTTGATCAATATAAACATCGTCATAAACACCCTACGCGAAATCGAAAATTCCTTAACATTCTGTAAATTAGGAATTACACATCCTAGCATCATCCCTCCAACATTATTCCAAAAGGAAATCATAAGACTATCAAAAGGTAACGAAAAAATAAAACTGTTCGACTCAATCTTGGAACACGAATTAAATTCGAAAACAGTATGTACCTTAGAATCCTGGCAAATCAATTACCTGATAGAAATACCGATATATACCGACTCAGACCTCTTCATATTCTCCTAAACTCATACCTGTAATAAGAGGCGACAGAGTCTTTACGGTCCTTAACCAGAACCAATACGTCATTGTAAATAAAAATAATTACATAACTCATTCTACTAACAACCTATGTTATAAAAATAACCACTGGAACTACTTCTGTAAGATACTAGATTTAAGTAAAGAAGTCACCACTTGTTCAAAAAATGTAATCTCTCATCATACCCTCACCGGGTGTAAATTAACCGAATTAAAAATTGATGACCCGTATCACGAAATCCTACCAACAGGTCATGTCACCATAGTTGCTCAAAAGGAAACCTTAGTAGAAATAAAAGGAAATTTCACTCACATTCTTAAAAGGTTAAAAGGATCCTGGATAATCACGCCGAAAAAAGAAGACATCTCTCTAAACGGTGTAGAGATAATAACCAATCAAATATCCCAAGGAACCCCCTGGATTCCCCAAATCCCACATTTTGATACGGAACAATTAGAAAAGACCAAAATAGAACTCGACTTGAGGGGATTCTCCTACATCCCCAAAATACAGGAACAGTGGCCTCTTCTTCTAGGAAATAAGGATACTAACAACTACCATGTACTCCATTTACTTATTCTCTATATTATTGTAACCATAGCCATAATATTTTTGATAATCACTATTGTAATCCAATTCCGCCGAGGGAAAACGCAACAAACCGATCATTGTTCGACAGCCTCAGAAAACCAACCGTTCCAACTTAACTTCCAAACAACCCCTTTTGGACTTCTTGCTGGTTCCACCCCCAAGAACCCTCTGAGGATGGAGGAGTTACCAACCTCTTCCAAGGTCAACACGCAATAGAAGCATAGAAACAAAGAGAACGCTACTTCAGCATTTGTCTCCGTAGGCGACAGTAAATCCGCTTAGAGAATCATTTCCCACGATTCTCACCTATTTCAATGCGTATGTACTATACCTAAAATGCTGACCCTTCAATCTGCATATAAACCCCCAACACCTTATCTCTGTGCTCATTTCATTGTTTACTCTCGTTCGATACGTTGTAATTTTAATAAAATAAAAAAGTTTGTTTTTAAAAAGTGTTTTTTCGTTAAAGAACTTATATTGGTATTATTAAATCCTTAAGGCTCTCTCGAAGGGCAAATGAATTTTTACAATCGTAAGGATTGTCATTAGATAGTGTTTTTATAGTCGGTAAAATCAATTTACTTAGGTTTGTAGTAGGAGAATCAATTGAGCTGACTATTGGTCTGAGTTTACCTCCTTCTTTGTGGATCTTGGGAAGACCATATATTTTACTTGGGACTGCGTTGTACTTAATAAGTTGGTAATATTGTCCCTTGTTGATGTATTCCCCTTCGAGGAGCATCTTACAGTACCTGTTGCCTTCTTTCTGTATTGCTGAGGTTTTATCTCTTTTCAGAATCTTATATGTTGAGTCGTCTCCAACTAGTTCAGCCATCCTTTCCTCATAAGTAGACTTATTCATAATAACAGTGGCATTGCCCTTATCCGCCTTCGTGATGATCAGGTTGTCTCGCTGGTCATGTATAAATGCTCTCGTGGTAGCTAGAGCCTTTTTAAAATTATGTGAAGTAATATAAGGGGCCGTGAAACCGTTTAGTCTGGAATTAAGGTGGTTTGATATGATGTTAACAGCCCTTCCTCTTATTATATCTTTGGTTTCCTCAGGGACATTGATGCTTCTTATTACGTTTTCTGAGTCTACTATGAGTTTAGGGATGTAATCATTATAGCGATTGCTGGGAGTACTAAACTTTGGGCCCAAGCTGAGCACCTTTATTACCTCATCCGGTATCTGTACGTCTGATATGTTGGTTACCCAACCCTCATTCCCCTTTGGGTCTATAACCTGGGGTGTCCTATCACATTTATGTGGGCTTGGGTTTATCCAATGAATACTTTTCTTAATAAACTTTTTATTAATCGGAAATTATAATGTTTTACTTTAAATTTCACACTTTAACACTCAACTTGTCGATTAAAACTTGTCTTCACTTAACTACGTCGTTTCTCTTCCTCTTACTTCTCTCTCTCTCTTCGCACGTGATTTGTGTCCTATCACCTCTGACGTCATGACCTATGACGTCACTCTTCGGGGTCGGTTAACCCCACATCTTCTCGGCCATCCCCGTCATCCGTCCCGGATGAACCGTCGTCTTCGTTAAATGGTTTCCATTTCTTCATATTTTCGGCACTGGTCGTCGTCTGCATAGGTCCTTCATCACTCCCTATCTTCCTAACCTCATATCTGTCGCGTCCTATCTTTCTTATTATTTTGTAGGGTCCAAGAAATTTTTTCTTTGTCTTCGATTGTACCGTAAACTGCGTGCGTTTGATAGCGACGAGATCACCGGTCTTATATACTGTCGCTACTTTTTTGCGTCTGTTATACGTCTTCACATTCTCAGCTTGAACCTTAGAAATCTGTCTCTTCGCATTTTCGCGCAGTTCTTCTCTCTGTTCGTGGTAATGTCGAGCACACTCTTCCTCAATAATCTCTTTAAGCCGTAATTCTTCCGGGCCACGCCAATCGGTACCGAATAACAGTTTGAACGGTGTGGTATCAATCGATCGGTGGTACGTACCATTTATCGCAGACTGTACTTTCTTCACATGTTTGTACCAATGATTAGGATTACTCAACGAAAACTTCGTTAAAATTGGAATTATTACCTGGTTGACTCGCTCTACCTGGCCGTTTCCTCGCGGCACACCAGTTGTGATGTGGATAACGTCTACATTTTGATCTTTGCAAAAAGTCTCGAATTCTCCACTCGTGAATGCTGAACCTCTGTCTGTGATTACGCGTCGCGGTAATCCAAAAGTCGCAAAGAGCTTGTCAAGTTTGTCGATGACCTCGTGTGTGGTAGTCGACTTCGTCGGATATAACCATACAAATTTGCTAAACGCGTCCGTCACTGCTAATATGTGTTTATATCCTTTAGCGGTACTCGTTAATGGTCCAAGATGATCAAGGTGTAGCGTTTTCAAGGGAGAATCTCCTTTGTCGATAGGATGAAGGGTTCCTTCAGATAATCCTCTCTTTCGTTCTGCCAGTATGCATGGTACACAATTCTTAATGACTTTTTCAATCTTCGTCGCCATGTGTGGGAAGTAATATTCCCGTTCTAACAATTCTCTCGTCTTTTTGACACCCATGTGTCCTAACTCGTGAGCTTTCACGATTACCTCAGATTGCATTCCTCTCGGAATTACAAGCTGGCGATATTTATTGGCGTCTTCGTGGTACAATATATCATTTTCCATCACAAAAGATTTGTATGGTCCGTGTTTCAGCAATTCGATAATCGGTTGTGTTTCCTTATCAGCTTGTTGAACGTTTCTAACTCTTTCCAGTAGTTCCGAACGGATTAGATAAGCCGTGGGATTGCGACTTAGTGCATCACAGTGTGCCATGTTTCTACCCGCTCGATGTTCTATATTGAAGTCAAATTCATCCATCAAAAGCGCCCACCTTGCAATTTTCGGTGAAAGATCTTTCTTAGTTAAAGTTGTCTGCAGCGCAGAGCAATCGGTAACCACAGTAAACTTCAAACCTAAGAGATATACCCGAAATTTCTTTAGCGCGTTTACCACTGCTAAAACTTCCAATTCGTAGCTTGATCGTTTCGATTCTGCTTCCGACGTCTTCATAGACATGTAATAAACAGGGTGAAGTTTCTTACCATCGTTGTCATACTGAAGTAATATGGCACCATAACCTTGAGAACAGGCATCAGTGTGAAGTTCTGTCTTCGCCTCAGGATTATAAATTCGAAGGATCGGTTTCGTGCATAGAAGCTCTTTAAGTTTATCGAAAGCGTAAATATGGGAATCGTTAAATTCGAATTTCACGTCGTCTTTCGTTAAGGCAGTCAATGGCTTTGCAATCAAAGCAAAGTCTTTTATGTATTTGCGGAAGTAACCCGCAAGGCCAAGAAAACTCTGCAAAGATTTTTTCGTTTTTGGAATCGGGAAATGTTTAATCGCGTACGTCTTAGCATCCGAAGGCCGAATCGTGTTGTTTGTAATCATGTGGCCAAGGTATTCTATTTCAAGATGAAAAAATTTCGATTTACGCCAGTTGATTATCAATCCGTACTCTTCACATCGTCGCATAACTCGTTGTAACTTTTCTATAGCGTCTTTTTCGTTACGTCCAGGAATAATCAAATCGTCAACATATAACATCATCGTACCATTAGCAATCAGATCATGGAAGATATTGTTAACGAATCTCACAAAAGCAGACGGCGAGTTACAAAGTCCGAATGGAGCTCGTAGGAATTCATACTGACCGTCTGGTACCACAAAGGACGTAAATTTCCGACTTTCTTCGTCCAATGGGACATGAAAGAACCCATTTTTCAGGTCTATCGTCGTGAATATTTCGGCGTCATATAATCTGTCAATCTGATCTTCTATCAAAGGCATCGGATAACTGTCTTTAATTATTTTACGATTTAGTCGTCGAAAATCAACGCAAAGTCTTGTGCCTCCATCTTTTTTCCTCACCAAAACTACTGGACTCGCGTAGTCGGAACGTGAAGGCTGAATAATGCCGGTGTCAAGCCACTGATTGATTTGATCATTTACTATCTTCTTTTCCATTGGTGCAAGACGTCTTGGAGATTGTCGTACAGGCACATCATCCTTAAGAACAATTTTCATCTTTACTCCAGTTGTCTTCGTCGGATTTGGACTGTAATTATTTCGTAAGTTCGAGACCATATCGTTATACGCCGGAAGTCCAACATCAAGATCGGTATTCATCTGTTCGACTAAAAATATGTTCGGAACGTCGTTAATCTTCCTAATCGAAATAATTCGTGAATTCTTCAATATGAGCTCGACACAATCTAGAAATTGGCGACCTAAAATTAAGTCGTAAGGTATAAGTTCATCATCCACTATATGAAAGTCTAGAACGTATTCATCGCCGTCGACCGTAATTGTTTCCTTAAAATACCCTTTGATCTGAATTCATGCGTTCCAAGACCATTGAACTTAATTTCATCGTGAAGAATATTAACCGGAACTCGTCGTGTGGTCGATTCTTTTATCAGATTTAGATCAGCTCCCGAGTCGAGCAAACCTTTGAAAAGAGTATGCTGGAGATATATATCTGTCACAATCGGGTTAGAAGGCGCGTCGAGTCGCATTTCCGATGATTTCGAGAGTGCCGTCGTATCTGAGTCAGAAGGGCTCAACGGTCGTGGCTTTGAAGACTCCCTCGTAACATTCACTCGGTTCTTTTCGGTCATAGTCGGGCAGGCGTTTCCTTTGTGTCCAAAATTGGAACATTTAAAACATCGAGGACCTTTATCCAGGTGTTTGCAGGATTTTGAGTCATGGTTTTTACCTCCGCAGTTGTAGCAACGTTTTTTGTCGTTTTGAACTTCCGGGGCCGTCTTGGTGGTGGTTGTGGTCGTGGAAAAAGATTTTTCTTTAACATTCGACATTTTTTTCATACTTTCGTACATAGTAATTTTTTCTCTAAACTCTTTGCACGTCTTTGCTCCAAATAAAATTACTTTGTTTTCAGGACGGTCTTGAATATTTTCAATAACATATTGAAAACACATGAAATTTCGATGTCGGCTTCTTTGGAAATATCAAGCATTTTATAAAGATATTCCATCAGAGATTCGGTAGATTTTGGTCTAAGATTGCGTAATTTTTCATGAACGGTCTTTGAATCAGATGTTTGGGAAAATTCGGCCAACAAACACGACTCAAATTCATTCCATGTTTTGAAAGAAGATTCATAATTTACGAAATGTTTGGCTGAACCCTTTAAAAGACTATTATCAAACAATTAACCAACAACAGAGGAAGAAATGACTGTGATAACGGGTATCTCACGACGCGTTTCGGCTTAATAAGCCTCGTCAGGTGAGCTATTCCCTCTATCACAATCATTTCTATCTTTTCTCTGTGGACCTATCTACGAGAGAATTAGTGGATACTGCGGGAAGCAGGAGACAACTCGTCCCCCAAAAACTTCAACGCCGCCACTTCTCTAAGAGATAGAGCCACTCACCACCTCCTTGTTGGTTTTTATGACAGAACTGCTGCCAAGGCATTACTTTACTTTTTTTAATTTTTATTGCTATACGCATATTGTTTGATAATAAAATCAATTTGCGTATAGCAATAAAAATTAAAAAAGTAAAGTAATGCCTTGGCAGCAGTTCTGTCATAAAAACCAACAAGGAGGTGGTGAGTGGCTCTATCTCTTAGAGAAGTGGCGGCGTTGAAGTTTTTGGGGGACGAGTTGTCTCCTGCTTCCCGCAGTATCCACTAATTCTCTCGTAGATAGGTCCACAGAGAAAAGATAGAAATGATTGTGATAGAGGGAATAGCTCACCTGACGAGGCTTATTAAGCCGAAACGCGTCGTGAGATACCCGTTATCACAGTCATTTCTTCCTCTGTTGTTGGTTAATTGTTTGATAATAAAATCAATTTGCGTATAGCAATAAAAATTAAAAAAAGTACCTTTAAAAGACGTCTCGCGTAAATGAGTTTCTGTCTGTCGGACAATCCACAAATTTTGGACGTATCATTGAAGGTTTTAATCCAATGTTTCACACCAACAGACTCGTCATCTCCCGAAAAAGGTTCAACACAAGCTTCCATGTCGCGAAAAGCGATAAAATTCGGATAAGATGAACGTCTATTGTCTCTTTCGCATGCACGGTCATCGTCTTCCTCGGAAATTTCGTCTTGGTTATCTGATTTAACGTCGTTGGACGTTGCGTTATTTTTACATTCCGAATCAGATATAATTAAACGTTCTAATAATTCAGTTTTCGTACCTGAGGTATCGAGATTTCGTCTGGATAATAGTTCTCGAAGTCCGGAAGCGGTAAAAAACTCGTAACTTAAATCCGCCATGTCGCACTCACCGGTAAAACTCAAGTCCACTTTTTAAAATAAGAAGCGGCCCCCAATTTTGTGGGCTTGGGTTTATCCAATGAATACTTTTCTTAATAAACTTTTTATTAATCGGAAATTATAATGTTTTACTTTAAATTTCACACTTTAACACTCAACTTGTCGATTAAAACTTGTCTTCACTTAACTACGTCGTTTCTCTTCCTCTTACTTCTCTCTCTCTCTCTTCGCACGTGATTTGTGTCCTATCACCTCTGACGTCATGACCTATGACGTCACTCTTCGGGGTCGGTTAACCCCACATTTATTACACTTTTTATTGAGCCCAGGGTTACATAGTCTATCAAACTTGCTTTTTAGTCTTTTTTTACAATCATAAATAGTTTCATCAAAGACTTTTTGGGCTAATAGGTCCAGTTTTCTTGAATGAATGATGAATACGTGAATTATTGGAGTTTTTCTGAGGCCGCAACACCCGACTATTTAAGCAACCAAAAAAAAAAATAAATAATTATAACATTAGAATCTGGGAGGTTTTTTAGGTTATATGTTTTAAAAATGGGATTTTTTAAAATTTAACCTTCTTTATCCGGCTTTGGACGGTTCAGTTCGGTTTTCATGACAGAAATGTGATAACGGAAAAAAAATTTCATTTCAAAATCCACCGATGACCCGCATTTTGCGTCTTTTCATCTCCGCCAAACGCAAAGGTATTCGATAATTATTTTTTTCAACTTAGATCCTTTTTATTGCAATTAGGTTAATTGCGATTTAGATGGCCGTTAAGATTTTAAAGAAGAAGTCAACGTCCTTGGAGGATCACAATAGAATCTAGACGAGAAGGAGCGCCGAGGAAGTAACCCTGAACTAACAGTGAACCTGACTGATCCAGAATTAATTTTTTTCTTCTTTCCTCTCCCGCAGATTCTTTCACTTTTTCCAGACGCCTACGGTTTCCAAATGGGAAATAAACGTTATCGAGGCTTTACTTGTCGTCCCTCGGAAACTTCCTGTATTCCTGCAGGAAGTTGGAATCATAGTATGATACATCATCTTGTTTTTAAAATGGTCCCGTTTAAAATCAAGAAGGCCGTCTTAGCCCTTCTGTGCTTGCAGAAGGTAACTTTAGGCTATCCAATGACGTATTCTTCCAAAGTACAAATTTTTCTCCATTTCCCCATCGACCTCGGGGTCAAAATGTTTACGAATTTTCAAAAGTGGAAAACGTGACTTTTTCGAAGAGAAACTATTTTCATTGTGACGCATGTTCGGGCGTGATAAAAATATGAACGCTCATTAACAGAAATTTTTAAAATACATCCTTTTTATTTTTAAATATCCAAAAAACTTCCCTTCATCTAATTTAAATTGTAAAAATTTTCAATGCGAAAACCTAGGACGTTTTAAATCAGGCTATAAATAAAACATTCTTAAATAATTTGCTGTATGAGAGATAATTTAAGGCAAGTCGTAGATTCTCAATTTTTATCCAATGTGAAGATTCTTTTGTATGGAGATTTTCCGGAAAATTTTGCCCTTTTTTTTCGTTTTTAAAATTGAATTTGCTAATTTTAACCTTTAAGTTGAAGATTGATACGACGTTTTGTCGTTCTGGATACATGAAAAATCGATTGAATCTGAAAACAGCATCGGTAGAAAAGAAAAAAAAAAAGAATTTTTGTTTTCCTCTTTGTAATAAGAATAAAAAAGTGGTTAACAGTCATGGACGGGGTTTCTTTTACATATTTTTTCCTTCTTGTCGATGAACCCCATTGGGAGAAAAAATTATTTCTTGAATAATTCAGTTTTACGCGTTTCCTAACTTGTAAACATCGCAGAGGAAAAATTAGAAACAAAACAGGTTAAAAGAATCGACCCTGGTGTCATTTTGCATAAACTAAATTTCAATGATGGCTCCGCAATCTCCGGAAAATTCACATAATTTTACAATTATGTGCGGACTTTAGGACTTAGCCTCCTCTCCTAACTTGTAAACATCGCAGAGGAAAAATTAGACACAAAACAGGTTAAAAGAATCGACTCTGGTGTCATTTTGCATAAACTAAATTTGATTGATGGCTCCGCAATCTCTGGAAAATTCACATCATTTTAGAATTGGCGGACTTGAGGACTTAGCCTCCTCTAGTCTCCTCTCCGAACTTGTAAACATCGCAGAGGAAAAATTAGAAACAAAACAGGTTACAACAATCGACCCTGGTGTGATTTTGCATAAACTTAATTTGATTGATGGCTCCGCAATCTCCGGAAAATTCACATAATTAATTATGTGCGGACTTTAGGACTCAGCCTCCTCTCCGAACTTGTAAACATCGCAGAGGAAAAATTAGAAACAAAACAGGTTAAAAGAATCGACCCTGGTGTCATTTTGCATAAACTAAATTTGATTAATGGCTCCGCAATCTCCGGAAAATTCACATAATTTTACAATTATGTGCGGACTTTAAGACTTAGCCTCCTCTCCGAACTTGTAAACATCGCAGAGGAAAAATTAGAAACAAAACAGGTTACAACAATCGCCCCTGGTGTCGTTTTGCATAAACTAAATTTGATTGATGGCTCCGCAATCTCCGGAAAATTCACATAATTTTACAATTATGTGCGGACTTTAAGACTTATCCTCCTCTCCGAACTTGTAAACATAGCAGAGGAAAAATTAGAAACAAAACAGGTTACAACAACCGCCCCTGGAGTCATTTTGCATAAACTAAATTTGATTAATGGCTCCGCAATCTCCGGAAAATTCACATAATTTTACAATTATGTGCGGACTTTAGGACTTAGCCTCCTCTATCTGGTAAAATATCCCAAAGAGGCGTTTTCCTAGATTATCTGGTCTAGAAAAAATCAATTATATTTTGGCTTTTAAAATTTTTTTACCGGGCAAAAAGTCGTTTTGCTCGATTTTCATGTCTACAAAAACCCTTTTTAACATTTCCCCGGGCGTCAAGCATCTTTAATCCGGTCATTTTCCTAAATTTTCTGACTTAAAAACATCCCTTTTGGCGTTTTAACATCTTCTTTTAACGAAACGAACAGCCTCTGTGAGATCAAGTTATCGAAATTCTTTAGGTAATACTATCATTTCAATAGTTTTACGATGGTGGAGCTCATGGAGGCGTTTTGCTAGAACTAAATAAATCAATGGCTGATCTGAGCTTAGAGCTCCTACCGATGTTTTGCATGAACTAGTATTTTAATGGCTACTTATTCGATGAAAAAAATTAGTTTTTATAATTTTTAATGGCGGGTGGTGAAAATTGTGGTTTTTAAGACCCAAAAGGGTGGGGATGAAGGGTTTCTTAATGGTTATTACCTGCGATAGATCACGGGTAGCCCCCACCCTTTCACACCCCTCTCCAACATAGAAAAAAATCACGCAGAACGACAGAACGTCAAGTACCTCCTCACTTACAAACGGAACACGGAACCGGACGACACCCGCATCCGACACAAGACATCGGAATTGATTTTTAACTTTTTTTTCGAAGTGTTTTTTCTTAAGTCTTAAATTCAAAGTGATGCCTCCTGTAGGTGGTTTACGTGAAGGTGTCTCGATGCCGTCTCTTTTAAGCATCAGGGACTCCTATCAAGTGGCGGAGTCGATGGCGAGGGCGGATATGATGACTTCACCGGGAGCACGAAGACGTCTTCAGGCCCGGAGGATCGAACTCGGATTGGGCGAACATCCTGGATTCGTACCGCCTAAACATCTTCTCTTATATCTCGTCAGGTAAGAAAAATTAATAATCAATTTTTTTCAAAATATCAATGAAAAAAAAGTAAACAAACAACAAATTTCTCATTTTTAAAAATATCACGGAAATCAAAATATTTTTAAATCTAGTTTACTTGTACGAACTCTATCCGAATATTTCTTTCCAATCCAGATCTTCTACATCTTACGATTACGATTATGATCTTTATGATATTATTTTAGATTATGATTATGATTAAGGATATGATTACGATTACCTACGTTTGTAATCGTAGAATCGTACCTATTTACAATTTTCCAGAAAATTATATTATTTTTAAATGATTTTCTTAAAAAATTGTACCTACCCATTATGGTTTTTTTTCTCAAAAAATCGTCGTTTTTATGATTTTTTTTTTAAATAAAATTATTTTAAAAATCATTTGTTTTACTGATTTTATATAAAAAAAATTTTTTTTAAATTAATTTTATAAAAAATTTTGTTTTTTTAAATAAACGAAAAGTGTTAATTTCTTTAAATAATTTACTCAAAAAATTGAAAAAAAGTATGTTTGATAAATTTTTTTAAATTTTTCTATACTTTTTAAAAAAATTCGATTTCCTGGAAAAACGTAAATAACTGTAATCATAATCATATCCATAATCGTAATCATAGTGAAAAAAATATGATTACGATTATGCCGTGCATAAAACCCGATTATATCCTCCTGAAAAGTCCAAACTTTTGTCCTTAATATATGTAAATAAAAAGTACTGCCGGACGGCCAAACGATCAAAAATTCGAATTTTCAAAAATAATTTTATCAAAAAATCATCTTTTTTTACGATTTTTAAAAAGAAAATCGTAAGTTTTTGCAAGTAAAAAAATCGGAATTTTTTTTATTTTCTTTAAAAAATCGTCATAAAATCGTAGGTACAAAAACAATGATTTAGGTAGGTACTCATAAAATCGGGAAAAAGTAGGTCTATATTTTTTTTTCAAAAATTGTTTAAAAATTCAATATTCAGGAAAATCGTAAATAAAATGTAATCATAATCATATCCATAATCGAAATCATAGTAAAAAAAATATGATTACGATTATGCCCTGCATAAAACCCAATTTTATCCTCCTGAAAATTCCCAACTTTTGTCCCTAATTTATATTAAAAAAGTACGGCCGGACGGCCAAACGATCAACAAATCGCATTTAAAAGATCTTGTGTAATGATCTGGATAAAGATATAGTCATTGACCTCTTTAACGATAAGTTACCAGCAATAAAGCGCACAATGCGAACCCATTTTTTTGATAATGTTACATAAAGTTTATTAATTCATTCATAGTTTTATTATTTATTTATTTATTCATAGAATCAAAGTTTTATTTTTTATGCGCCCTTATTTATTAATTTAAAATTTTTTTATGTACACCCCTTTAAAATATCTGTGTAATTGAGTATGTTGTTTAATGTTTATAGTAGTATATATTTGTGTTATAATGACTGTGTTAATTGGCTGTGAATTAGCTGTAAACATTGATGAATAAATAATAATAATAATAATAAAAAAAATAATTTTATCAAAAAATCATCTTTTTCTACGATTTTTTTTTAAAAATCGTAATTTTTGCACAAAAAAAAACCGAAAAAGTTTTATTTTTTAAAAAATCGGCATAAAATCGGAGGTACAAAATAATGTGATTTAGGTACTCAAAAAATCGGAAAAAAGTAGGTTTATATTTTTTTGGAAAATTGTTTAAAAAAATACGATTTTCAGGACAATCGTAAATAAACTGTAATCATAATCATATTCATAATCGCAATCATAGTAAAAAATTATGACCACGATTATGTGCTGCATAAAACCCAATTCTTTCCTCCTAAAATTCCCAACTTTTGTCCATAATTTATATAAAAAGTACGGCCGGACGGCCAAAAGATAAAAAAATCTAATTTTTTCTATAAATAATTTTATCAAAAAATCATGTTTTTAGGTAGATTTCTTTTCTTCAAAATCTACCTATTGTAATGTACCAAGTAGTCGCAGATTCAAAAATTTTCTATACGTTTTTCGTTTCATACCTCCTGGACTCCAAAACCATCCTCAGTTGAAAAGTTTATATATATATATATATATATATATATATATATATATATATATATATATTAGCACGATAACTGGAGCAATTTTAATGTGAGGGTGACGATATCCGGTATTTAGAGCTTTTATCTCATAGCTCGGACGAGTTCGTTAATGGCTGAAATCGGACCAGCGATTCACCTACTTTACTTAGGGCTTAAAAGACAAAATTGGCATTTTCTATTGAAATCCTAGTCCTTTTGCAAAAAAAAACTTTAAGACCTCTGCGAGGGCGTGTAAAAAATTAATTAAAGCAGGTTTGGACGAGCCAGGCGCAAATATTGAACTAGCTAAACTTTAAAAAAAATTTGAATTTATACCGGGAAATTATTAATATTTTATTAATAAAATTATCAGATGTTTTTCTAGGGGCTCAGTGGCGCAATTTTTCTTATATCATCATTTTTATAAATATTTTGTGTTTATACATATTAATTTTAATCATGAAAAGAAATCTACCTTTTAGTCCCTGCTACCGCAGGGTCATTTTTTACGATTTTTTTTTTGAAAAATCGTAATTTTTTGAAATTTTTTTTTTATTTTCTTAAAAAATCGTCATAAAATCGGAGGTACAAAAACAATGTGATTTAGGTACTCAAAAAATCGTAAAAAGTAGGTCTTATAAAATAAGTAATATAAAAAAAATATATTTTTTTTTTTCAAAAATTGTTTTTAAAAATTCGATTTTCAGGAAAATCGTAATCATAATCATATCCATAATCGTAATCATAGTAAAAAACATGATCACGATATCATAGTAAAATCATAATCGTAATCATAGTAAAACAACATGATCACGATTATGTCCTGCATAAAACACAATTTTATCCTCCTCAAAATTCCTAACTTTTGTCCTTAATTTATATAAAAAGGACGGCCGGCCGGAACCACAGACAAAGTTGAGATCGGTAAAGATAATCGATTTGACCCTCCGGTGTCTGGAAGACCCTTCCCCACAAAAAAGTGGAGGGTATCACAATAACTTCTTTGAGTTAAAAACCAAGGATTACAGATGGGGGATAGGGAATTTAGGTTCCTAAATCTTCAAAATGAGCCTACTACGGACTCCGTCGGATGGGCATTTTTAATCAAAAAACGTGCGGAAATGAAAATTAAAAATTCGGTCTAAAAATTCAAAATGTAAAGGGAAGTTGATATAATAACTGTTTTTGGGGAGAAAAAAAAAACGTGTTTTTTTCTGTAAAAAATAACCTTCTAGACCAGTCTTTCTCAAAGTGGGCGATAACGCCCCCTTGTGGGCGCTGGAGGCCTGTAGGTGGGCAGTAACGGGCACAGAGAAGATTGGGGGGCGTTGAAGCTGTTTAGGGGGCAATAGCTAATTTAAAAATGTTTTTTTTTTTTTTTTTTGCTTTTAACACAATAGTCCAGTCAATAGAATAAAGTCTACTTGCATAACTGGGAGGAGAATATCATCTTTTTACGACATGTACAGGACCTTAATATATACATGTGACAGAAATCGGCACTTTTTTAGTTTTGGGTCTCTAGCTCATTACCAGCTCATTTTTTTAAATACATAACAATATTAGAAAATGTAGATTACTAAATTTACAACAAATTGATTCACACGTTTTTTTCTTAGGACCAACCGTATCCAAACTACGAGGGCGCGAAAAAGAGCACTTTTTACAGTTTTTCCGATTTTTCACTTTCCGTCTACTAATAACCCCAAAACAAGGAGAAGACTTGACCTCAGCAAAAATTTTATTTTATGAAAGTTGTAGAGAATTCAATTTACTTTAAAAATAATGTGTCAAAAACCAAATTCGAGCAGTGGGTAAGAAGGGGTGGTGGGATTGAAGACAATCAGAAGAAATACGCTTTTTATGCTTCAGTCCTGCAGCGCTGTCTTGGAGAAACTTATCCCTTTTCACTGTGTTATAATGTTTATTCATTATATTTCATTAAATTTCGACGTATTTTTGAACACAGTTATGCATGCTAGTAATATTTGAACCATTTTTGGTGTATGTAATATAAATTTGATGGGAGAGAAAATCGTTACGCTTTCATTTAAAAGAGTTATCGTGCATTTATAGAGGATTTATATTTTTTTTATTAATAAACAATATTGATATACAATTGGAAATGAGAATGTGAACTGCTACAAGGCAAAGCAACTCAGTATCTCTTTTCCATACTCTTCCAAACAACGGTGGGAAAACCATTCGGTGAAGTGACGTTCAAATAGAAGAGCAAAGTTATATCTAGCAGCTGATAAGAACATCTTGAAAGTTGAGGGTAAAACATTCTTTTGGACCTACTCACACTCATAGCATGGCATAGCAAAAACTACCCTGGATGACCTCAAGGAGTACATCTCTTATGAGCTTGGACCGTACCCTATACCCTTGTTCAATGAGGATGGCCTAAGCAAGGGTTCCAAGCCTACTTTATATTCAGCGTTTACCACCCTTCGGATTGATTTCGAGCTAGGTAACTTCAAATAACTCCACCTTCAATGATGGCAAGCATCTGCTGAAGTCCCTCTTCCTGGTTTCTTCGGTACACGTTCTTAAGGTTTTGCAAACCATGTTTTGAAACATGGAAGAGGGACTTCAGCAGATGCTTATTAATTAATTGCATAATTAATAAATAAAATAATGACTGCGATTGTGATTCTTAGATTTTTTAGTAAAGTAAAAAATTTGGGGGGCGCTAGAAAATAATTAATCCTCGTAGTGGGCGGTAGACAAAATAAGTTTGAGAACCTCTGTTCTAGACAAATTGAGATAGCTCACACGGACAAGTCACGTTTTCTCGGTTTCTGTTAACCCAATTTTTTATCGGCATTCCAAAGAGGGCCACCCTGTTTATTTTTAAAAAAAATCCGCGGTGCTACCGTGGGTACTAATAACTCTTTTTAAAAAGGAAATGATTTCGAGCGTTGAGACGGGAGTAGAAAACGGGGAACGGAATAGAGCTTGGCGAGATTCACGCTGTGTGTCGCTCTGTATTTTATGTTTTTTATTTTTATTTTCCCTTTAGTACAGCCATGTCTCTCACCCGTGTCTTCCGTAGCGTCTCGCGTATTTTAAGGTACGTTCACTAAATTCCCGTCTTTTTACGCGCTGGGAAGCTATTTTTACACGGTCAAGGTCTAGGCCATCGATCGCGCGGCCAGCTGGCCCCAAACAGAGCGAGACTTGCACCGCGACGTCCCCGACTTTTTTCTCTCCTCCAATATGACGGCAAGACGGAAAAATAATGCAGGAACATATCTGTCATTTTTAAAAGTTTGTATTTTAGCACTTTTTCCTCTTTTGTAGCGGCACTTTTGAAATAAAAATATATTCATAAGTCATAGCGTACCTGTGGGAAGTTTTTTTATGCGGTCAACCTTGAATTTTATCTTCCCAAACGCCTATTGAACTTCAACTTTTTTTTTATATTAAAGCGAGGTCGTATCTTCGATCTTGCGGCTTTAACGGGTTTTTTAATCGGTTGTTTATCTCAATTTTGTCCAGAACACTCAAAAAAATTTCAAAACTGAAAAAAGCTCAAAAAAATTTTTTGGGGTCCACAACACCCCAAATGATCGATTAGGAAGTCTGTCATGTAAAAAAAAATTATCTTTTATTTTTAAAAATTATCTTTTTCCTCAAAAATACTCAGAAATTTAGTTTCGGTTTTAACTAGATTCGAGTGCCTTTTCGACCTTTATGCTTTAATTCGTCTACAAAAGAATATAAGGTCAAAAAAACCCGGTATATACAATAGGTAATTAATTTTCAATAAGCCTTTTTTTTTAAATCCCACTTCTGATTAAGCGATTTTAAAGGCCAGACTGCAAAAAAAGAAAATCTCTAAAAGTGAAAAGTTTAAAAATAAAAGAAGGTTCGAGTTAGAATAAAATTTACCTTCACCCAGATTTTTAACTTTCTTAAAGAAGTTATTGTGATACCCTCCACGACGGGTTTTCGGGGGTCTTCTAGACCCCGGAGGTTCGAATCTTTACCAATCTCAACTTAGCCGGTGGTTCCGGCCGTCCAGCCGGATTTGTACTTCCCCTCCATTATACTTTCCCCCATTATACTTCCCCCCCCATTGTACTTCCCCCTCCGTTATACTCCCCCGTTATACTTCCCCCTCCGTCATACTTCCCCTCAGTTATATTTCCCTTTCGACATACTTCCCCTTCAACATACTTCTTCTTCGACATACTTCCCCTCCGTTATACTTCCCCTCCGTTATACTTCCCCTCCGTTATACTTCCCCTCCTTATACTTCCCCTCCTTTATATTTCCCCTCCCTTATACTTTCCCTTTCGACATACTTCCCCTCCGTTATACTTCCCCTCCGTTATACTTTCCCCTCCGTTATACTTCCCCTCTGTTATACTTCCCACTCCGTTATACGTCCCCTCCGTCATACTTCCCTTCTCCTATATTTCCCCCTCCGTTATCCTCCCCTCCGTTATACTTCCCCTACCTTATACTTCCCCCTTTGTTGTACCTTCCCCTCCCTTATACTTCCCCCTCCGTTGTACCTTCCCCTCTCTTATGCTTCCCCCTTCGATGGACCTTCCCCTCCGATATACCTCCCCCTCCGTTATACTTCCCTCTCCATTATACTTCCCCCTCCTATATTGTTACTTCGTGGACAGCTCCAGACTAGTATGTAGTTCTAATGTTCAATTTGTTTTTTCAGAATGGGAAGTTTTACGTCTGCCCCGAAAATATTGAACGAAGACGCCCAAGATAACGACGTCGTACTTCCCGAGCAGATGACAAAAGAGGACCTACTCAACTACTGCAGATCACAGTTACAAGGCGAAAAAAACGTTCTTCCACGCCCCTTCAGATCCGCCGGACACGTCGATCTTTCAAATTATCAATGTAAAGTAAAGAAATAAAAATAAAACAAAATAATAATGATTGATTTTTTAGGTGAAGTGCCGCCATTAAAGGATCCTTCTTCTGTCAGAGTACTTCAGTGGAACCTCCTCTCTCAAAGTAATAACCTTCATCACTTAAATTTCTACTTTTAAAATCACTTTTTGACAAGTAAAAGTCGCTAAAAATTTTAATTTTTGAAAAAAAGATAGAAAAAACTTTTCTATCTCTATCATTTTTCTCATCACATTTTTCTATCTCTTTCTTATTAGTTCTTTTTTTAAAAAAGAGAGTGTGCTACCATAGTTTACCATAGAACTAACCTTTTTTTTTAGCATTGGGACTTAAGTATGACAATTTCGTTCGCTGCCCTGTAGAAGCCCTTGACTGGAGGCGAAGAAGAAATTTATTGACACAAGAAATAGTTCGTTTTTCTCCCGATATTATATGCCTTCAGGTAAGATAATAATATTAATTTGCTTAACCAATTTTTAACCTATTTTTATTTTTAGGAAGTAGATCATTTTAACTATTTGAAAAAAGTTCTTGGTACTCAAGGATATGAAGGGATGTTTTTTCCTAAGCCAGATTCTCCATGCGTTTATGTAAAAGACAACAACGGACCCGACGGATGCGCCATATTTTTCCGTACGAGCAAGTTTGAGCTTGTCAAAACAGCAACGAGGATTCTAGAAGTTTGGAAAGTTCAGAGTAATCAGGTGGCACTTACGGCAATTTTGAGAAACGGTCGTGTGGGACGGAACTTTGCGTGGTGACGACACATTTGAAGGCGAGAAACGGAGCGCTATTGGCTGCTCTGAGGAACGAACAGGGAAAAGACCTTTTAGAATTTGTTTCATCTGAAGCTGATGGTCGCCCTGTTATTTTAACCGGGGATTTTAACGCTGAACCTGTAGAGCCTATTTATTCAAGTGTGACTTCACATCCTGGATTACGTCTCGCCTCTGCATACTGCGACGCTCGCGGCGAACCGCCGTACACCACCTGGAAAGTAAGTCTAAAAAAAAAGAAACCAAAAATATATTTATTTATCTTTTAAATTTTAAGGTACGACAAGAAGGAGAAGTTTGCCATACGTTAGACTACATCTTCTATTCAAAAGGAAAATTGAAAGTTGACGACGTACTCGAATTTCCGACGGGCGAGCAACTTGGAGAAAATAGGGCTCCATCCTTTTCTTACCCTTCAGACCACTTTTCGCTCGTTTCCGATCTCCAGATAAACCAAAATTTGCTTAGTAGTTTCCGATCTCCAGTTAAACCAAAATTTGCTTAGTAATTTATAGTATCAGCCATTTTGAAAGCTCTTTTGTATATAACAAAATTGGACATAATTTATTTTGTGGAAAAAAAAGATTTTCTTTTTTTTATTTATTTTTTTAGAATGTATAAAAATTGATAATTAAATAATGTAAATGATTAATTTTTATTGATTTTATATCCTTGCATTTTGATGGATTTTATGTGTGGCATGCCACAAAAAAACCACGAATTTTTCAAAAAAAAAAAAAAAAAAAAGTGGGAGACAGACAGTCATATTGACCCTGCTGAATCTGATGGTCCTGTTTGAGTGTATACGTGTCGGCATAATGCAGTTTTCCATAATGCATTTGACCATAAAATAGCGGAAACAGTGAGTTACCGTCCACCATTAAAAATCTGCAATTAAACATAAAGAGAATAGTCGATAACGTTCAGCATAATGCATTTGAACATAATACATCTCACCATAAAGAAGAGATTTAACATTTGTCGTTTGGACTTAAAACTTGTCGTTTCAACGTAACGCAGTTGAACATAAAGGAAACTTTCATTTTAAAGAACTTGTAGTTTCGCCATAAAAATGTTTCTGTCGTTTGGGCATAATACAACTCACCATAAACTAGGGACAGTTAAAAACAAGGCTTTTTCCCCTTGTGTCTTAAAAGGAGCTGACCCCATTGGCTGTCAGCTTGCTTTTCCTAGTTTATGGTGAGATGCTTCATGCTGAATTGCATTTTGGTGAAAGGTTTTTGTCGTTTCGCCATAATCGCGTTTTAAACGGCAAAAGTAGGCTCTTTCGCTGTCCCTAGTTTATGGTGAGATGTATTTTGCTCAAACGACAAAAACAGTTTTATGGCGAAACAACAAGTTTAAAGTGAGGCTTTTATGGTGAGATGCGTAGTGGTGACTTGCACTTATTTTATGTCGACTTGCATTTATTGAAAAAGTCGTTTAGGGCGAAACGCTATATGTTGAAATGCATTATGCTCAAAATTTTTGAACTTTTGAGAGCTTTATGTTCGATTGCATTATGCCGAAACGCATTATGGTGAAATAAAGATTTTTTTTATGTCGAAATGCAGATTTTTTATGTTCGACTGCTTTAGGGTGAAATGTATTATGTTGAACGGTGTTCCCGCCCATATTTCCAACCCCAGATTCTTGTGAGGTGGGTAGAAGACGCAGCACTTTTTGTATTCTAGAATTCATTTTCCCGCCAATTTGGCAAACTTGACCGATAACAGTCTACAAGACTGCAGCGTAACCTCATTTATACTTACAAACAAAACATTTTATTTACTTTAAAAATCAGTTTAAAAATATTTTTCATATAAAGAGACCTATTTTTTTTTAATTTTCATTATGTGCTTCTGTTAAGTTGGTATAACTGAAATAAAATGTCTGAAGAAGAACAAAATGTGGTCAAATTTAAAAAAGTTAAAAGAAAGAACGTCCGAAGGACGAAAATCGACGAAGAATCTGATGAGGAAAATGAAATTTTGTAAGTATCGTGTCAAAGTTACAGGCGTACCAACTGAACTGTCTATAACGGCACTGCCTGGGAGTGACGTCTGTCACAGCCTTACCAACTAAACTGTCTTTAATGGCACTGCCTGGGAGTGACGTCTGTCACAGCCTTACCAACTGAATGTCTATAATGGCACTGCCTGGGAGTGACGTCTGTCACAGCCTTACCAACTTAACTGTCTATGACGGCATTGCCTGGGAGTGACGTCTGTCACAGCCTTACCAACTGAACTGTCTTTAAAGGCACTGCCTGGGAGTGACGTCTGTCACAGCCTTACCAACTGAACTGTCTATAATGGCATTGCCTGGGAGTGACGTCTGTCACAGCCTTACCAACTGAACTTTCTATAATGGCACTGCCTGGGAGTGACGTCTGTCACAGCCTTACCAACTGAACTGTCTATAATGGCACTGCCTGGGTGTGGACGTCTGTCACAGCCTTACCAACTTAACTGTCTATAATGGCACTGCCTGGGAGTGACGTCTGTCACAGCCTTACCAACTTAACTGTCTATAATGGCACTGCCTGGGAGTGACGTCTGTCACAGCCGTACCAACCGAACTGTTAATGGCACTGCCTGGGAGTGACGTCTGTCTACAAAAACTACAAAAAGATGTGAATTTGCTATCAAAAACACCCACAAAAAGAAGGGTTTCTACAGCAGCCAGAAAAAGTTATATCAACTTCCCTTCTCTCCAATGTATACAGTAGAGCTCCCACGTTTTTAAACCTCCTCTTGGCGGGGTCGTGAAATGCTTTTCATTAGGGATAAAACGGTTTTTAGGAAATAAACAGAATATTGAAGAAAGAATCTACTTTTTAAACGAATTTTTGGACGTTTCACTTGGGATTTAACCAAAAAACCTAATTTTTAAACAGATTTTTGGACGATTCACTTGATTTTATGACCAAAAAAACCTACTTTTTAAACTGATTTTTGGACGTTTTTCTTGGTTTTTTAGCCAAAAAAATCTACTTTTTTAATAATGAGATTTTCGACGTTTCTTTTGGTTTTTTAACTATTTTTATATCCACTTTTAAACAGATTTTTGGACGTTTTCCTTGGTTTTCGACCAAAAAACCTACTTTTTAAACGAATTTTGTGACGTTTCACTTGGGATTTAACAAAAACCCTACTTTTTAAATAAACAGATTTTTGGACGTTTGTCTTGATTTTTTGACCAAAAAAACCTACTTTTAAAACAGATTTTTGGACGTTTTCCTTGGTTTTTGACCAAAAACCTAATTTTTTAACAGATTTTTGGACGTTTCTATTGGTTTTTTAGCCAAAAAAATCTACTTTTTTAATAAAGAGATTTTTCGACGTTTCTTTTGGTTTTTTAACTACTTTTTTATCTACCTACTTTTAAACAGATTTTTTTATCTACTTTTAAACAGATTTTTGGACGTTTTCCTTGGTTTTTGACCAAAAAACCTACTTTAAAAAACGAATTTTTGGACGTTTCACTTGGGATTTAACCAAAAAACCTAATTTTTAAACAGATTTTTGGACGTTTCTCTCAGTTTTTTGACCAAATAAACCTACATTTTAACAGATTTTTTGGACGTTTCTCTTGTTTGTTTTTTTAGCCAAAAAAAATCAACTTTTAAACAGATTTTTGGACGTTTTCCTTGGTTTTTGACCAAAAAAACGTAATTTTCAAACAGATTTTTGGACGTTTCTCTTGTTTTTTTTAACCAAAAAAACCTAGGTACCTTTTAAACAGATTTTGGGATGTATCTCTTTGGTTTTTGACCAATCAAACCTACTTTTTAAGCAAACTTTTGGACGTCCTCTTGGGTTTTAACCAAAAAAACCTACTTTTTAAATAAACAGAATTTTGGACGTTTCTCTTTGTTTTTGACCAAAACCTGCTTTTTAAA
This sequence comes from Orius insidiosus, assembly GCA_014119065.1. Lineage (NCBI taxonomy): Eukaryota > Metazoa > Arthropoda > Insecta > Hemiptera > Anthocoridae > Orius > Orius insidiosus. Next base: position 32,089 of record JACGAQ010001203.1, on the reverse strand, counting down.
TAAAAAAATTATTGGACTTTCTCATGGTTTTTGACGAAATAAACCTACTTTTTAAACAAATTTTTTTAACTCCGTTATACTTCCTACTCCGTTATACTTCCTACTCCGTTATACTTCCCACTCCGTTATACTTCCCCCTCCGTTATACTTCCCCCTCCGTTATACTTCCCACTCCGTTATACTTCCCCCTCCGTTATACTTCCCACTCCGTTTTTTACGTTTCTCTTGGGTTATAACTTATAACCAAAAAAACCTACTGTTTATACATATTTTGGACGTTTCTCTTGGGTTTTGACCGAAACAACCTACTTCACTGTCACTGATTAATAATATTACACACCTATAAACAATTTGCGACATCGCCAAGGTGAGCTTTGAAAAAACGGGAGCTTCATCTGTCCTTTCTCTACAGTGTGAAGGACGGGAAAGTTGATAAAACTTTTTCTGGCTGCTGTAGAAGGGTTTTGCGACCCGGGGTGTTTTATACACGAAGTTTTTTTTTAATAGCGTCTTGTTTTTTTGACAGAAAACCCCATTTTTAAATTATTCTCAGAAGTTTTCTGGGTTTTGCCGATTAGAAAGGCGTTTGCAGATTTTTCGGGATTAACTTCATTAACTCCGTTAACAAAGGCCTGTCTACCTACTTCGGTCTTACCTATTGTCGGTGGGATTTTTCCATTTTCTTAAAATAGTTTAATTCTTCTTTTGAATACTCGGTGAAAGGGGAGTGATTCTTAATCCTTTTTCGTTTAAAACGTTATCTTAATATTCTTATTTTTCCTTTAGAATTTTCTTTTGTCTTGAGATTTCGACGGTCCTAATCCTAGCACCTGCTTTTTGCTGCCTTTCACCTCGACTTCTCGACGCGTCATCCGCGTTTATTAAGGCCATAAAGAAATTTTTAATTTAACCAAAAAAACCTACTTTGTAAACAAATTTTTGGACGTTTCGTTTTTTGGTTTCTCAACCAAAAAAACCTATTTTGTAAACAGATTTTGGACGTTTCTCTTGGTTTCTCAACCAAAAAAACCTACGTTGTAACAGATTTTTGGACGTTTCTCTTGGTTTCTCAACCAAAAAAACCTACTTTGTAAACAGATTTTGGACGTTTCTCTTGGTTTCTCAACCAAAAAAACCTACTTTGTAAACAGAGTTTTGGACGTTTCTCTTGGTTTTTCAACCAAAAAAACTTATTTTGTAAACAGATTTTTGGACTTTTCTCTTGGTTTCTCAACTAAAAAAACCTATTTTGTAAACAGATTTTTGGACGATTTTCTTGGTTTCTCAACCAAAAAAACCTACATTGTAAACAGATTTTAGGACGTTTTTCTTGGTTTTCAACCAAAAAAGTCTACTTTTTATACAGATTTTTGGACGTTTCTTTTGGTTTTTGAACAAAAAAAACTCCTTTTTAAACAGATTTTTCGACGTTTTCTTGGTTTTTGACGAAAAAAAAACCTACTTTTAAATCTGATTTTTGGACGTTTCTCTTGGTTTTTGGCCAAAAAACCTACTCATCCGCGTTTATTAAGGCTCTAAAATTATGTCAACCGTAGTTTTTACCCAAAAAAAGAATTTTTTTATGGAGTAGCCCTTATAAGCCAAAATATTTGATCATAAAAAAATCCTTGAGCATCCAAAAATGTTCTTATAAATAAACTTCTGCAAATCAGGGCGGAGATTAAAAACATGTAAATGAAGCTTCGATAACAGTAAAAAACGACGCACTTATCATTGACGGATCAAGGTATTCGTGGAATGATGAAAGCGGCCTTCAAGACCATTCTGGAAACGTCGTCAAAGCCTTGTTAAACGTCAACCTGAAACACCGCATCCAAGAACTCCTAGCAGAAAACAAGTCGAAGAGAACGCGCACCCGTATCGTCAATATAGGACCTGGATCTCCACGAAATTCTCAAGCGACCCAACTTTCTTCACCATCAAAAGGACAATGACTAGCAACCGTCTACCAGAAAAAATCTGTATTACGAAAAAATATAAATCTTGCTTCTTTAAATGTAAATGGGCTCACCCCTGTAATCGTCATTATAAAGTAAAATTAGGGAGCTGGAACGTCAATATTTATGATTTCGATTTTATTTTATGTAATGGCCGAGTGTATACCGACTTCCCTGCCCAATTTACTTTTGCTGCCCATCAGGGCAAAAGTGTTATAGATCTTATATGGATTAATTACAATACAGTTCATTTATGCTCTAGTTTTAACGTCATAAATTTTTCCCCAGATCATCTAATGTGCAGATTAGACCTAACCCTCATTAGTGACCAAAATTGTGAACCTCCAGATGAAAGCGAGGACGTATACGAATCCACCATTAAATCATTCAGTAAGTGTACTATCGAATCCTTAGAGCTCTCATGAACTCGCTGCCTGGAATTTATTTTTACTCAGCCTCTCTCATTGAGTTAAACAATAATTTTATTTCCTCTGTCGTTTATGCCATGTTCCAATCTGGAATTCTGAGAAAGATTTTATTGTAACCGTTTTATTTTTTCTGTTTTGAATTATTATTTTTATTGTAGTGTCAGGTTGACTTTTTAATTTTTCTTCTTCTTTTTCTTTGTCTTACATTTCTGTATTGGCTTAGGGTGCCGAACTCCTACTTGTAACTTGAAAAAACAAGTATGTACAATAAATAAAAAAAAAAAAAAAAAAATGTTCTATATTCAAGATTGCATCCGTTATGGCAGGAAATGTCCTTGTTTTTTTCTGTTTCTGCTCTCTTTGGGATTCCCTTCCAATGCCATCATGATCTAATGATTCATAATTATGAACATTAGAATCTAGGAGGTTTTTTAGGTTATAAAAAATGTGGGATTTTTTAAAAATGAAACCTTCTTTATCCGGCTTTGGACGGTTCGGTTCGGTTTTCATGACAGAAATGTGATAACGGAAAAAAGATTTCATTTCAAAATCCACCGATGACCAGCATTTTGCGACTTTTCATCTCCGCCACAAAACGCTGTTTCTGCTCTCTTTGAGATTCCCTTCCAATGCCATCATGATCTAATGATTCATAATGATAAACATTAGAATCTGGGAGGTTTTTTAGGTTATATGTTTTAAAAATGGGATTTTTTAAAATTTAACCTTCTTTATCCGGCTTTGGACGGTTCAGTTCGGTTTTCATGACAGAAATGTGATAACGGAAAAAAAAATTTCATTTCAAAATCCACCGATGACCCGCATTTTGCGTCTTTTCATCTCCGCCAATCGCAAAGGTATTCGATAGTTATTTTTTCAACTTAGATCCTTTTTATTGCAATTAGGTTAATTGCGATTTAGAAGGCCGTTGAGATTTTAAAGAAGAAGTCAACGTCCTTGGAGGATCACAATAGAATCTAGACGAGAAGGAGCGCCGAGGAAGTAACCCTGAACTAACAGTGAACCTGACTGATCCAGAATTAATTTTTTTCTTCTTTCCTCTCCCGCAGATTCTTTCACTTTTTTCCAGACGCCTACGGTTTCCAAATGGGAAATAAACGTTATCGAGGCTTTACTTGTCGTCCCTCGGAAACTTCCTGTATTCCTGCAGGAAGTTGGAATCATAATATGATACATCATCTTGTTTTTTAAAATGGTCCCGTTTAAAATCAAGAAGGCCGTTTTAGCCCTTCTGTGCTTGCAGAAGGTAACTTTAGGCTATCCAATGACGTATTCTTCCAAAGTACAAATTTTTTCTCCATTTCCCCATCGACCTCGGGGTCAAATGTTTACGAATTTTCAAAAGTGGAAAACGTGACTTTTTCGAAGAGAAACTATTTTCATTGTGACGCATGTTCGGGCGTGATAAAAATATGAACGCTCATTAACAGAAATTTTTAAAATACATCCTTTTTATTTTAAATATCCAAAAAACTTCCCTTCATCTAATTTAAATTGTAAAAATTTTCAATGCGAAAACCTAGGACGCTTTAAATCAGGCTATAAATAAAACATTCTTAAATAATTTGCTGTATGAAAGATAATTTAAGGCAAGTCGTAGATTCTCAATGTTTATCCAATGTGAAGATTCTTTTGTATGGAGATTTTCCGGAAAATTTTGCCCTTTTTTTTCGTTTTTAAAATTGAATTTGCTAATTTTAACCTTTAAGTTGAAGATTGATACGACGTTTTGTCGTTCTGGATACATGAAAAATCGATTGAATCTGAAAACAGCATCGGTAGAAAAGAAAAAAAAAGAATTTTTGTTTTCCTCTTTGTAATAAGAAAAAAAAAGTGGTTAACAGTCAAGGACGGGGTTTCTTTTACATATTTTTTCCTTCTTGTCGATGAACCCCATTGGGAGAAAAAATTATTTCTTGAATAATTCAGTTTTACTCGTTTCCTAACTTGTAAACATCGCAGAGGAAAAATAAGAAACAAAACAGGTTAAAAGAATCGACCCTGGTGTCATTTTGCATAAACTAAATTTCAATGATGGCTCCGCAATCTCCGGAAAATTCACATAATTTTACAATTATGTGCGGACTTTAGGACTTAGCCTCCTCTCCTAACTTGTAAACATCGCAGAGGAAAAATTAGACACAAAACAGGTTAAAAGAATCGACTCTGGTGTCATTTTGCATAAACTAAATTTCAATGCTGGCTCCGCAATATCCGGAAAATTCACATCATTTTAGAATTATGTGCGGACTTTAGGACTTAGCCTCCTCTATCTGGTAAAATATCCCAAAGAGGCGTATTCCTAGATTATCTGGTCTAGAAAAAATCAATTATATTTTGGCTTTTAAAATTTTTTTTACCGGGCAAAAAGTCGTTTTGCTCGATTTTCATGTCTACAAAAACCCTTTTTAACATTCCCCGGGCGTCAAGCATCTTTAATCCGGTCATTTTCCTAAATTTTCTGACTTAAAAACATCCCTTTTGGCGTTTTAACATCTTCTTTTAACGAAACGAACAGCCTCTGTGAGATCAAGTTATCGAAATTCTTTAGGTAATACTATCATTTCAATAGTTTTACGATGGTGGAGCTCATGGAGGCGTTTTGCTAGAACTAAATAAATCAATGGCTGATCTGAGCTTAGAGCTCCTACCGATGTTTTGCATGAACTAGTATTTAATGGCTACTTATTCGATGAAAAAAATTAGTTTTATAATTTTTAATGGCGGGTGGTGAAAATTGTGGTTTTTAAGACCCAAAAGGGTGGGGATGAAGGGTTTCTTAATGGTTATTACCTGCGATAGATCACGGGTAGCCCCCACCCTTTCACACCCCTCTCCAACATAGAAAAAAATCACGCAGAACGACAGAACGTCAAGTACCTCCTCACTTACAAACGGAACACGGAACCGGACGACACCCGCATCCGACACAAGACATCGGAATTGATTTTTAACTTTTTTTTCGAAGTGTTTTTTCTTAAGTCTTAAATTCAAAGTGATGCCTCCTGTAGGTGGTTTACGTGAAGGTGTCTCGATGCCGTCTCTTTTAAGCATCAGGACTCCTATCAAGTGGCGGAGTCGATGGCGAGGGCGGATATGATGACTTCACCGGCAGCACGAAGACGTCTTCAGGCCCGGAGGATCGAACTCGGATTGGGCGAACATCCTGGATTCGTACCGCCTAAACATCTTCTCTTATATCTCGTCAGGTAAGAAAAATTAATAATCAATTTTTTTCAAAATATCAATGAAAAAAAAGTAAACAAACAACAAATTTCTCATTTTTAAAAATATCACGGAAATCAAATATTTTTAAATCTAGTTTACTTGTACGAACTCTATCCGAATATTTCTTTCCAATCCAGATCTTCTACATCTTACGATTACGATTATGATCTTTATGATATTATTTTAGATTATGATTATGATTAAGGATAGGATGATTACTAAGGATATGATTATTAAGGATATGTTCGGGCGTGATAAAAATATGAACGCTCATTAACAGAAATTTTTAAAATACATCCTTTTTATTTTTAAATATCCAAAAACTTCCCTTCATCTAATTTAAATTGTAAAAATTTTCAATGCGAAAACCTAGGACGCTTTAAATCAGGCTATAAATAAAACATTCTTAAATAATTTGCTGTATGAAAGATAATTTAAGGCAAGTCGTAGATTCTCATTTTTATCCAATGTGAAGATTCTTTTGTATGGAGATTTTCCGGAAAATTTTGCCCTTTTTTTTCGTTTTTAAAATTGAATTTGCTAATTTTAACCTTTAAGTTGAAGATTGATACGACGTTTTGTCGTTCTGGATACATGAAAAATCGATTGAATCTGAAAACAGCATCGGTAGAAAAGAAAAAAAAAGAATTTTTGTTTTCCTCTTTGTAATAAGAATAAAAAAGTGGTTAACAGTCAAGGACGGGGTTTCTTTTACATATTTTTTCCTTCTTGTCGATGAACCCCATTGGGAGAAAAAATTATTTCTTGAATAATTCAGTTTTACGCGTTTCCTAACTTGTAAACATCGCAGAGGAAAAATAAGAAACAAAACAGGTTAAAAGAATCGACCCTGGTGTCATTTTGCATAAACTAAATTTCAATGATGGCTCCGCAATCTCCGGAAAATTCATATAATTAATTATGTGCGGACTTTAGGACTCCGCCTCCTCTCCGAACTTGTAAACATCGCAGAGGAAAAATTAGAAAAAAACAGGTTAAAAGAATCGACTCTGGTGTCATTTTGCATAAACTAAATTTCAATGCTGGCTCCGCAATATCCGGAAAATTCACATCATTTTAGAATTGGCGCACTTGAGGACTTAGCCTCCTCTCCTCTCCGAACTTGTAAACATCGCAGAGGAAAAGTTAGAAACAAAACTGGTTAAAAGAATCGCCCCTGGTGTCATTGCATAAACTAAATTTGATTGATGGCTCCGCAATCTCCGGAAAATTCACATAATTTTACAATTATGTGTAGACTTTAGGACTTAGCCTCCTCTCCGAACTTGTAAACATCGCAGAGGAAAAATTAGAAATAAAACAGGTTACAACAATAGACCCTGGTGTGATTTTGCATAAACTAATTTGATTGATGGCTCCGCAATCTCCGGAAAATTCACATAATTAATTATGTGCGGACTTTAGACTCCGCCTCCTCTCCGAACTTGTAAACATCGCAGAGGAAAAATTAGAAAAAAACCGGTTACAACAATCGCCCCTGGTGTCATTTTGCATGAACTAAATTTGATTAATGGCTCCGCGATCTCCGGAAATTCACATAATTTTACAATTATGTGCGGACTTTAGACTTAGCCTCCTCTCCGAACTTGTAAACATCGCTGAGGAAAAATTAGAAACAAAACAGGTTAAAAGAATCGACCCTGGTGTCATTTTGCATAAACTAAATTTGATTCATGGCTCCGCAATCTCCGGAAAATTCACATAATTTTACAATTATGTGGACTTTAGGACTTAGCCTCCTCTCCGAACTTGTAAACATCGCAGAGGAAAAATTAGAAACAAAACAGGTTAAACAACCGCCCCTGGTGTCATTTTGCATAAACTAAATTTGATTAATGGCTCCGCAATCTCCGGAAAATTCACATAATTTTACAATTATGTGCGGACTTTAGACTTAGCCTCCTCTCCGAACTTGTAAACATCGCAGAGGAAAAATTAGAAACAAAACAGGTTACAACAATCGCCCCTGGTGTCGTTTTGCATAAACTAATTTGATTGATGGCTCCGCAATCTCCGGAAAATTCACATAATTTTACAATTATGTGCGGACTTTAAGACTTATCCTCCTCTCCGAACTTGTGAACATAGCAGAGGAAAAATTAGTAACAAAACAGGTTACAACAACCGCCCCTGGAGTCATTTTGCATAAACTAAATTTGATTAATGGCTCCGCAATCTCCGGAAAATTCACATAATTTTACAATTATGTGCGGACTTTAGGACTTAGCCTCCTCTATCTGGTAAAATATCCCAAAGAGGCGTTTTCCTAGATTATCTGGTCTAGAAAAAATCAATTATATTTTGGCTTTTAAAATTTTTTTTACCGGGCAAAAAGTCGTTTTGCTCGATTTTCATGTCTACAAAAACCCTTTTTAACATTTCCCCGGGCGTCAAGCATCTTTAATCCGGTCATTTTCCTAAATTTTCTGACTTAAAAACATCCCTTTTGGCGTTTTAACATCTTCTTTTAACGAAACGAACAGCCTCTGTGAGATCAAGTTATCGAAATTCTTTAGGTAATACTATCATTTCAATAGTTTTACGATGGTGGAGCTCATGGAGGCGTTTTGCTAGAACTAAATAAATCAATGGCTGATCTGAGCTTAGAGCTCCTACCGATGTTTTGCATGAACTAGTATTTTAATGGCTACTTATTCGATGAAAAAAATTAGTTTTTATAATTTTTAATGGCGGGTGGTGAAAATTGTGGTTTTTAAGACCCAAAAGGGTGGGGACGAAGGTTTCTTAATGGTTATTACCTGCGATAGATCACGGGTAGCCCCCACCTTTCACACCCCTCTCCAACATAGAAAAAAATCACGCAGAACGACAGAACGTCAAGACCTCCTCACTTACAAACGGAACACGGAACCGGACGACACCGCATCCGACACAAGACATCGGAATTGATTTTTAACTTTTTTTTCGAAGTGTTTTTTCTTAAGTTCTTAAATTCAAAGTGATGCCTCCTGTAGGTGGTTTACGTGAAGGTGTCTCGATGCCGTCTCTTTTAAGCATCAGGGACTCCTATCAAGTGGCGGAGTCGATGGCGAGGGCGGATATGATGACTTCACCGGAGCACGAAGACGTCTTCAGGCCCGGAGGATCGAACTCGGATTGGGCGAACATCCTGGATTCGTACCGCCTAAACATCTTCTCTTATATCTCGTCAGGTAAGAAAAATTAATAATCAATTTTTTTCAAAATATCAATGAAAAAAAAGTAAACAAACAACAAATTTCTCATTTTTAAAAATATCACGGAAATCAAAATATTTTTAAATCTAGTTTACTTGTACGAACTCTATCCGAATATTTCTTTCCAATCCAGATCTTCTACATCTTACGATTACGATTATGATCTTTATGATATTATTTTAGATTATGATTATGATTAAGGATATGATTACGATTACCTACGTTTGTAATCGTAGAATCGTACCTATTTACAATTTTCCAGAAAATTATATTATTTTTAAATGATTTTCTTAAAAAATTGTACCTACCCATTATGGTTTTTTTTCTCAAAAAATCGTCGTTTTTATGATTTTTTTTTAAATAAAATTATTTTAAAAATCATTTGTTTTACTGATTTTATATAAAAAAATTTTTTTTTTAAATTAATTTTATACAAAATTTTTAAATTAATTTTATAAAAAAATTTTTTTTTTTTAAATAAACGAAAAGTGTTAATTTCTTTAAATAATTTACTCAAAAAATTGAAAAAAAGTATGTTTGATAATTTTTTTTAAATTTTTCTATACTTTTTAAAAAAATTCGATTTCCTGGAAAAACGTAAATAAACTGTAATCATAATCATATCCATAATCGTAATCATAGTGAAAAAAATATAATTACGATTATGCCGTGCATAAAACCCGATTATACCCTCTGAAAAGTCCAAACTTTTGTCCTTAATTTATGTAAATAAAAAGTACGGCCGGACGGCCAAACGATCAAAAAATCGAATTTTCAAAAATAATTTTATCAAAAAATCATCTTTTTTTACGATTTTTAAAAAGAAAATCGTAAGTTTTTGCAAGTAAAAAAAACGGAAATTTTTTTTATTTTCTTTAAAAAATCGTCATAAAATCGTAGGTACAAAAACAATGATTTAGGTAGGTACTCATAAAATCGGGAAAAAGTAGGTCTATATTTTTTTCAAAAATTGGGAAAATCGTAAATAAAATGTCATACTTCCCTTCTCCTATATTTCCCCCTCCGTTATCCTCCCCTCCGTTATACTTCCCCTACCTTATACTTCCCCCTTTGTTGTACCTTCCCCTCCCTTATACTTCCCCTCTCTTATGCTTCCCCCTTCGATGGACCTTCCCCTCCGATATACCTCCCCCTCCGTTATACTTCCCTCTCCATTATACTTCCCCCTCCTATATTGTTACTTCGTGGACAGCTCCAGACTAGTAGTTCTAATGTTCAATTTGTTTTTTCAGAATGGGAAGTTTTACGTCTGCCCCGAAAATATTGAACGAAGACGCCCAAGATAACGACGTCGTACTTCCCGAGCAGATGACAAAAGAGGACCTACTCAACTACTGCAGATCACAGTTACAAGGCGAAAAAAACGTTCTTCCACGCCCCTTCAGATCCGCCGGACACGTCGATCTTTCAAATTATCAATGTAAAGTAAAGAAATAAAAATAAAACAAAATAATAATGATTGATTTTTTAGGTGAAGTGCCGCCATTAAAGGATCCTTCTTCTGTCAGAGTACTTCAGTGGAACCTCCTCTCTCAAAGTAATAACCTTCATCACTTAAATTTCTACTTTTAAAATCACTTTTTGACAAGTAAAAGTCGCTAAAAATTTTAATTTTTGAAAAAAGATAGAAAAAACTTTTCTATCTCTATCATTTTTCTCATCACATTTTTCTATCTCTTTCTTATTAGTTCTTTTTTAAAAAAGAGAGTGTGCTACCATAGTTTACCATAGAACTAACCTTTTTTTTTAGCATTGGGACTTAAGTATGACAATTTCGTTCGCTGCCCTGTAGAAGCCCTTGACTGGAGGCGAAGAAGAAATTTATTGACACAAGAAATAGTTCGTTTTTCTCCCGATATTATATGCCTTCAGGTAAGATAATAATATTAATTTGCTTAACCAATTTTTAACCTATTTTTATTTTTAGGAAGTAGATCATTTTAACTATTTGAAAAAAGTTCTTGGTACTCAAGGATATGAAGGGATGTTTTTTCCTAAGCCAGATTCTCCATGCGTTTATGTAAAAGACAACAACGGACCCGACGGATGCGCCATATTTTTCCGTACGAGCAAGTTTGAGCTTGTCAAAACAGCAACGAGGATTCTAGAAGTTTGGAAAGTTCAGAGTAATCAGGTGGCACTTACGGCAATTTTGAGAAACGGTCGTGTGGGACGGAACTTTGCGTGGTGACGACACATTTGAAGGCGAGAAACGGAGCGCTATTGGCTGCTCTGAGGAACGAACAGGGAAAAGACCTTTTAGAATTTGTTTCATCTGAAGCTGATGGTCGCCCTGTTATTTTAACCGGGGATTTTAACGCTGAACCTGTAGAGCCTATTTATTCAAGTGTGACTTCACATCCTGGATTACGTCTCGCCTCTGCATACTGCGACGCTCGCGGCGAACCGCCGTACACCACCTGGAAAGTAAGTCTAAAAAAAAAGAAACCAAAAATATATTTATTTATCTTTTAAATTTTAAGGTACGACAAGAAGGAGAAGTTTGCCATACGTTAGACTACATCTTCTATTCAAAAGGAAAATTGAAAGTTGACGACGTACTCGAATTTCCGACGGGCGAGCAACTTGGAGAAAATAGGGCTCCATCCTTTTCTTACCCTTCAGACCACTTTTCGCTCGTTTCCGATCTCCAGATAAACCAAAATTTGCTTAGTAGTTTCCGATCTCCAGTTAAACCAAAATTTGCTTAGTAATTTATAGTATCAGCCATTTTGAAAGCTCTTTTGTATATAACAAAATTGGACATAATTTATTTTGTGGAAAAAAAAGATTTTCTTTTTTTATTTATTTTTTTAGAATGTATAAAAATTGATAATTAAATAATGTAAATGATTAATTTTTATTGATTTTATATCCTTGCATTTTGATGGATTTTATGTGTGGCATGCCACAAAAAAACCACGAATTTTTCAAAAAAAAAAAAAAAAAAAAAAGTGGGAGACAGACAGTCATATTGACCCTGCTGAATCTGATGGTCCTGTTTGAGTGTATACGTGTCGGCATAATGCAGTTTTCCATAATGCATTTGACCATAAAATAGCGGAAACAGTGAGTTACCGTCCACCATTAAAAATCTGCAATTAAACATAAAGAGAATAGTCGATAACGTTCAGCATAATGCATTTGAACATAATACATCTCACCATAAAGAAGAGATTTAACATTTGTCGTTTGGACTTAAAACTTGTCGTTTCAACGTAACGCAGTTGAACATAAAGGAAACTTTCATTTTAAAGAACTTGTAGTTTCGCCATAAAAATGTTTCTGTCGTTTGGGCATAATACAACTCACCATAAACTAGGGACAGTTAAAAACAAGGCTTTTTCCCCTTGTGTCTTAAAAGGAGCTGACCCCATTGGCTGTCAGCTTGCTTTTCCTAGTTTATGGTGAGATGCTTCATGCTGAATTGCATTTTGGTGAAAGGTTTTTGTCGTTTCGCCATAATCGCGTTTTAAACGGCAAAAGTAGGCTCTTTCGCTGTCCCTAGTTTATGGTGAGATGTATTTTGCTCAAACGACAAAAACAGTTTTATGGCGAAACAACAAGTTTAAAGTGAGGCTTTTATGGTGAGATGCGTAGTGGTGACTTGCACTTATTTTATGTCGACTTGCATTTATTGAAAAAGTCGTTTAGGGCGAAACGCTATATGTTGAAATGCATTATGCTCAAAATTTTTGAACTTTTGAGAGCTTTATGTTCGATTGCATTATGCCGAAACGCATTATGGTGAAATAAAGATTTTTTTATGTCGAAATGCAGATTTTTTATGTTCGACTGCTTTAGGTGAAATGTATTATGTTGAACGGTGTTCTCCCGCCCATATTTCCAACCCCAGATTCTTGTGAGGTGGGTAGAAGACGCAGCACTTTTTGTATTCTAGAATTCATTTTCCCGCCAATTTGGCAAACTTGACCGATAACAGTCTACAAGACTGCAGCGTAACCTCATTTATACTTACAAACAAAACATTTTATTTACTTTAAAAATCAGTTTAAAAATATTTTTCATATAAAGAGACCTATTTTTTTTTTAATTTTCATTATGTGCTTCTGTTAAGTTGGTATAACTGAAATAAAATGTCTGAAGAAGAACAAAATGTGGTCAAATTTAAAAAAGTTAAAAGAAAGAACGTCCGAAGGACGAAAATCGACGAAGAATCTGATGAGGAAAATGAAATTTTGTAAGTATCGTGTCAAAGTTACAGGCGTACCAACTGAACTGTCTATAACGGCACTGCCTGGGAGTGACGTCTGTCACAGCCTTACCAACTAAACTGTCTTTAATGGCACTGCCTGGGAGTGACGTCTGTCACAGCCTTACCAACTGAATTGTCTATAATGGCACTGCCTGGGAGTGACGTCTGTCACAGCCTTACCAACTTAACTGTCTATGACGGCATTGCCTGGGAGTGACGTCTGTCACAGCCTTACCAACTGAACTGTCTTTAAAGGCACTGCCTGGGAGTGACGTCTGTCACAGCCTTACCAACTGAACTGTCTATAATGGCATTGCCTGGGAGTGACGTCTGTCACAGCCTTACCAACTGAACTTTCTATAATGGCACTGTCTGGGAGTGACGTCTGTCACAGCCTTACCAACTGAACTGTCTATAATGGCACTGCCTGGGTGTGGACGTCTGTCACAGCCTTACCAACTTAACTGTCTATAATGGCACTGCCTGGGAGTGACGTCTGCCACAGCCTTACCAACTGAACTTTCTATAATGGCACTGCCTGGGAGTGACGTCTGTCACAGCCTTACCAACTGAACTGTTAATGGCACTGCCTGGGAGTGACGTCTGTCACAGACTTACCAACTGAACTGTTTTTTTTTTTTTAGGAGTAAAATTGAAGAAATGAAAACGGTCCAAAAGATGCGTGAACGCCCCAACGGTGTGAGCGTCGTCACTCTCGCACTCGGCGAAAAAATTTCAAAAACCGAAGAAATTCTTCTTGTAAATTTAATTTTGGTTTTTTTCGTTTTTTATAATTATTTATTTTAGTCTGATCCATTTAAAATTAAAACTGGAGGTCTTGTTAATATGGCGAGCCTGAAAAAAGGCAAAGTTGATGATGAAAACGATGCTTATAGTACGGAAATCGGAACACAGTTTTCAGCGGAAACAAACAAACGAGATGAAGACGATGAAATGTATTATTTTATATTGTTTTTAGTGTTTATTTTATTTACTTTTTAGGATGAAATATATTGAGGTTGAGTTGTCGAAGAGAAAAGTCTTTTGTAGCGGAGGGCCAGAGGGCTTTTGAGCCCTTACTTCGGCCTGTACCGCTGGCCTATTGGCTCGGGGCCTTACGGGCTCCTTTGCCTTTTCGGCCGCCTCCTCAGGGCTAAGCCCCTGCCTCCTGAAAAAGGCGTACCTTTTCTTGGCTGCACGGGCGAACCTGACGGGGGCTTTTACTGATGTACCCCCGGTTTCGATGGTGCTTGGTGCAGCTCCCTGATCAGCCACCGAGGGTACATCATTTGGGTCGGATTTCACCCCCTCCGAGTCATGCAGAACTCGTGAGGGAGTTTCCTCCTTCCCTGCATCAATGGGAACGGTCACCCCCCTCCCTAAACCGTGTTCGGTCGGTGGTACGGCAACCGCCCCCATAGATTCCTCCGATGCCGAGATAAACGGGGTGGAGCTCTGTAACAGAGTCTCCACCTCCTCCATCTCGACATCGAGAGTCCCTCCGTCAGTGACCTCTAGGCAGTGGCGGCTCGTGGGGTTTGTGAAGGGTGAGGCCAGCCGTAAAAAAAAAAAAAAAAAAAAAAAAAAAAAAAAAAAAAAAAAAAAAAAAAAAAAAAAAAAAAAAAAAAAAAACTTCATTAGTTTGCTGTGATTTTTGAAGTTCAGAAATTAAAAATTCTTTAAAGTAATAAAATCAAAATAAAAATCAAAATAATAACAACTGGATGAATTAATGCAAGAGGAGTAATAAACGATACCTGAACTGAATCACAGCAATCCAGCGAGCCCACGTGGAGGGTGAAGTACCTCGCCAGGGAAGGATGGGACATGGGTAGGAATGAGGTATTGAGGATTGAGGAATGGGAAAATAATTGATCGATTTACCGTGTCTTTTGTGTGAGCAGTTATATTATTTTTAAGAGTAGTTATTGTCTATGGTTCAATAAAAAAAAGTCACATTACCCATCATGATGAGGGCGGAATAAGTAGATGGGAATATGGGATTTTAATTATTTATATTTTAAATTAATCCTACGCTCTTTCATACTGGCAAATCTATCTATAACTTTTTCATGCCAATTTTCTTTTCCGGACAAGTATTTTAAGGTTTCTTTTTCTATGGAGATAATTGAAAGGTTAGAAAGTCTTTCTTGCGTCATTGAGTTCCTAAGGTAAGTTTTGATACGTTTCAGACAAGAAAAGCTCCTTTCTACCGAAGTGCTAGTTGCTGGGATGGTTGAAATTAAGCAAAACAACTTGAATGCTTCCGGGACTATTTCAAGCATTTCTTCGTCTACTATAGATTTTAGAAGAGAGGGTAGATCAGTTTTCCGAAAAATGGACTTATGCTCTTCAGAGTAAATAATTTTTAACTCATTTTCTAATCTACTTTTATCAAAGTAGGGGCGATAATTTTCAAACAAACAATTAAATTCTTCAAAAGGAAATGTTTTAGAAAAATCCCCAAACTTCGTTGTGTCACCTAATACTATAAAATGAAGATGTTTCAAATTACAAAAACGGATTTTTATTTGATTAGTGATGGTGTCTAATATTTCAAAATAAACTTTTTTTAGTTGACCAATCACTTTAGCACCTTCAAAAACAGTCAATTCTCTGTTAGCTGATGCAATGTAAGACTGAAAAGCAGCATCATTACGCATAGCTTGCAAATTATTTAAACAATACTTCACTGAATTTTGGCAGAATTGAATATCAACAGCCTTTTTTTGAAGGATGCTATATAATTGCTCAGTTTTGGTGAAAATGTCAAAATAAACCAAGAGTAAAAATACAAATTCAAAATCGTTAAGTTTTCTTATGTAACCCTCTGCTTGACGAACTGAGCTATCATTGGATTCAAATGTATTCAAAATTTCGGAGAAAGTTTCGACTAACTTTAATCTATTGGACAAAACATAAAAAACCGTTTTTGCATTGGTGTTCCATCTAACTTCACATGCACCGGGGACTCTTTGACCAACAACACGGTCCAATATTTGTGTCCGCTTTGGTGATCTATGAAAATAGACAGATACACCCTGAACGAACGAAAAAAAAATTTTTGAAGCTGGGATTCTTTTACAACTTTGCTGTAATACCAAATTTAATTTATGAGCATAACAATGAGTGAAAAGAGCTTGAGGAGCATAGTTTTCACGAACCAAAGTTTGGAGACCATTTAAATGTCCAGACATGACACTGGCACCATCGTATGTTTGAGCTATTAACTTTTTAGGGGCGTCAAGATTTCCAAAACCTGTTTTAAAATGTTAAACAATCCAGAAGCTGATCTATCCTCGTCCAATTGATAAAATCCCAAGAAATGTTCCCGAATAGCACCTTGCAAGTTAACAAATCTAATGACGATTGAGCATTGTGATTGTTCAGTGATATCCGTTGTTTCGTCAACTTGGATGGCATAAAAATTTGATTGGGAGATTTCAAAAAAAATATGACTTTTTATTTCTGAATATGCAATCAATTAAATCATTTTGAATGGATTTGGATAGGCCTTGAAAAAAAGGAATTTTTAAATAATGTGACTTTAAATTTATATCAGAACTTATTAGCAACTCAAATATTTCTTTAAAATTTCCTCGATTTAAGGAAGAATCAGACTCATCATGACCCCTAAAAGGCAGTTCTTGTTTTGATAAAACCACGGTTAAATCGATCAATTTCTTTAAAACTTCTCTATTTAAAGAAACATCTTTATTGTAATTGATTTTTTCTAACTTAGCCTGTTCTGACAATTGTTCAATCACGCTTAAATTATTTTTGGAAAAAAGTTTCAACGAAAGTAAACAAGAAATATGATTTTTTGATGCCGCATGTTTGTCGGCACTTCGGGATAGATTTTTAAGTCGAAATATCCCTCAACGTTCCAAATGTTTTTAAATGTGGAAAAAAGAAGGCAAGGCCAACAAAAAGTTTGCCCATCACATGGCTTCCACAAAGCCATTTGTGAATGGAATACCAGCTAGATCGAAATCCCCTGGTTTTAAATTTGGAACAAATATTTGGAACGGGTCTACCTCGATTTAAAATATCCTTTTTGTCCGTTTCATTTCTTCTCGTAAACGGAACATTAAGAAGAGAAACGATTATGTCTTCTCCGATTTCCATTTCGGAACCTGAAATTGAAAAAACAAAAAAAAGAAAAGTAGACTCACCAGTCACCAAATCCCCTGTAATAATATAGTGTGATAATGTTGACTGTTATTTCTTTAAAAAGATTCACAAAATCACAAGTCACAACCAAGATTCACAACAGAAGGCGTTAAAGAACGTTAAAGAACGTTAACGGTTTAACTGGGTGTGAAGGTTACGATAGGATAGCCTTAATAAGGCTATCGCGCGCTCGCCGTTTAGACTAACAGTGTTACCCGAACGCTTTTTGGCGCCACCCAATTTTCTTAGAATTTTTAACTTTAATAAAAGACCATGCTATATTTATTTATTTTTTCATGACATAATAACAAACTAAAAACTCAAAAATTACCAATTTACTTAACATATTCTTGGTAGCAAGTTTGAAGTTGGTAAGATTGCTCAAGCTCCTTCACCATTCCCCTAGCGTGAGGCACAGTTGTATCGTGCCTCACTTGGAGGGTTTAGCCGGCGATTCCAGGCCGGCTCGCGTGGGTTCGATCGATCTCATCCCGGCTAACCTTCGTTCTCGCGAGTACCATATTAACCCCCCGGACCCCTCCTTCTATTTCAAGAGAGGCCAAGGTCACCCGTGCCTCTCCTGGCTTTTTAATCATATTTCGAAATCCGAACGATGCGGTACCGACTTTCTACGCTAGAGACCGGGCTGAGAGTATTTTTGTAGGTCCTGTTATTAAATTTATGAACTTTAAACAACGTAATTATTATTGTTTTTTTAAATGAAAAAAAAATCTTATTTTATTTCCGGAAAAAAAAAATTAGAAACCATGTTTTAAAATAATTATCATAAAAAATTAAATTTTGGGGATTAAAAAAATTTTTTTTTTCTTCTGAACTTCAGGTGAGGCCGTGCCTCACTTGCCTCCCCTGACGAGCCGCCACTGCCTCTAGGTCACCATACGGAGAGGTTGGACTGGAGTTTTAAGAGGCCCAGTATCCTCTGTGGGTTTGTTATTTTTGTTAGTCTCCACTTTGTTTTTTCTGTACAAGGGAAAGTCGGTCACCCGCGGCAGAGCCCTGATACCGCGGGAAGGCTAATTTAAACTGGAGGTCGCCCGGTATCCAGAGTTCGCAACTCGAGACCAGGCTGTTTAACCACCCCTGGCCATGCATCCCTCGGCGTCGCTGTTCAACCTTGGATTGGGTGGTTGGTTGTTCTTGGCTTCACCGCTCCGCAGGGGAAACCCCCCGACATCATCGCGGCTACTGAGCCCCTCCACCAGCGCCAAGGTGACAACCTAGGAGGGGATTATTTATTTTAGTCTGATCCATTTAAAATTAAAACTGGAGGTCTTGTTAATATGGCGAGCCTGAAAAAAGGCAAAGTTGATGATGAAGACGATGCTTATAGTACGGAAATCGGAACACAGTTTTCAGCGGAAACAAACAAACGAGATGAAGACGATGAAATGTATTATTTTATATTGTTTTTAGTGTTTATTTTATTTACATTTTAGGATGAAATATATTGAGGTTGAGTTGTCGAAGAGAAAAGGAAAAAAAGAAAGTGAGGGCGAAGAAAAAAAATACTGCTCGCCCGAAGAAGCGGCTCTTTTGGCGATTCCGGATCATTTGAGGGCATCGTCCTCTCAGCGAAGCGAGGAAATGTTGTCCAATCAGATGTTGAGCGGAATTCCAGAAGTTGACCTTGGAATCGAGTAAGTTCAAGGTCATATGTCTTTCTTTTAAATCAATTTTTTAGGGCAAAAATTAAAAATATTGAAGCGACAGAAGAGGCGAAATTGAAACTTCTGTGGGAAAGCCAGAATAAAAAAGATGGACCGTCGCAGTTCGTTCCGACCAATATGGCCGTCAATTTCGTACAACATAATCGATGTATGTTTCTCTTTATTTCAAAATCAGGGTTGCCAATTTCTGATCAGTGCATCGACCTTTTTACCTGATTTTCAATATTTTTTCACTTACCCTCGATGACAGTCAAAAGTCGCAGAAAAATTCGCACCAAGACAAAAACGATGTCCCGCTCAGCATAATGCAGAAAGGCACCAAAAGGAACAAAGGCGCAGAAAAAGCGACCGACGACTATCATTTTGAAAAATTCAAAAAACAATATCGAAAATACGTATAAATCTGTACAACTTTTTATTATATTTTTATTTATGATAAAATTAAAATTTCTTTTAACTAAGTACATTATATTACATAAAAAAAATTTAATATTGGCCACCGGATTCATTTTTTGTCTTGTTTAGCCTCTTATGAGGTTCTCAAAGTCCTTTAAAAAAGAAATGAAAATCAAGGAGGCATAGAAAAAAGCCATTTTTTTTAATACCAACCTTTGATTTTTGTTTATTTTGACACTTCTTTCAGCTGCCAACTTCCCTGACCGTCAAATTCAAGGATTTCGTCATGGAATTTCCTGAAATAATTAATTAAATATTTTTAAATAAATTATTTGGGTTTACCATAATGAAGGCCTGTGTGTAATAGTCAATAAAGTGATGCCGAGCGATTTAGCATCTTCGTACATTTGGCTTTCTTCATCCATGCTCACAGCGCTTGTACATTCATCCAGTAAAGCAAATGAAGGTCTAAAAAGAAAATTAGATTATTTAAAAAAAATTAAAATATTACTTGTGGTAGAAAAGCCTGGCGATGGCGATCCTTTGTTTTTCGCCGCCTGAAAGTATGTCTTTCCAATCTGCTTCTGCGGACCAACCGCCTTCGCGGGCGACAAGCGATTTTAAAGCGACGTGACTGAGGCATTCTTCAAGGTCGCTGTCTGTCACGCCTTTCTTTTTCATATCTTCCACAGTATCCGGGTAGATAATTTGTTCCCGAAGAGTCCCGATCGACATGTACGGACGCTGCGGTATATAAAACATTGTCGCATTCGGCGGCGTATGGAGTAAACCGTCGTAAAGCGGCCAGAGACCGCAGATTACACGGAACATTGATGATTTACCGCAGCCGTTTGGTCCAGTGATTAATAAATGTCGTCCTGGCTTTATATGGATGCTTAAGTTCGGTATTACAACATCCCCTAAAACACAATTAAGATCATTGCTTCATAGCAGGTGCTCTTTCAGTGCCGAAGATTGTGAAAACGCCCAAAAAAGGTGTTTTCAAGGCTTTACTGCAGAAAATTACAAGAAAAAGACGTATTCTTGGCCACAACACTTTAACAAAGAGTAGAATAGGTGTTTTTAGGGTGAAAATACCCTAGAAATGGTGTTTTTAGTGTTACAATACCCTAGAAATGGAGTTTTTAGGGTGAAAATACCCAAGAAATGGTGTTTTTTTAGGGTTAAAATACCCTAGAAATGGTGTTCTTTAAGGGTCATATTGGTCGCTCCAATCCCGGAATTGCTCTAAGCCATTATAATATAGCTTAAGTAAAATAATTTCAGACGTTATCCTAGATTTGTCAAATCGAATCCTTTTTTAAAAAAGATTTAGGGATTTTCCTCCCTTTCAACTACATTTTTCGTCGATTTTTGAATTCCCCCCCCCCCCCCACCCAGAATAACCCCTTTTTTACTGAACTTTCCGACGTTGTTTTCCTTGTTTTTAAAATTAATATTTTATCCCATTTTGATTACATAAATCCGAGCAGATCCGGATAATCCGAAAAATGTTGTGAAGTAAGGACGCAAATATTACTTGGATTTTCGCTAATTGAAAAATAAGTCAGATTATCAACAAAATATTATCATATCCGTACATATAAATTTTAAGTCCATGTCGTTGTTGTAAAATTTTAAGAGATTTTTCTTTTCTTAAACCCTTGAGTCTCTTTTCAATGGAAATTGCCTTTCACCGGGAAGAAAATTTTTTATGTTCAACCCTCTAAGTTGCTGGTAATGAATTTAGAAAGGGTTTTTCTATTAAATATCCTATATCTTCAAAAATAGCTTAACAATAAAAATTGATAAGAGAAATTCTTCGGCTTCAGCAAACTCTCGGAAAAATCGTTTTTATAGAAGGGAATTTTATGAATACCTCACCGACTCTTTTAAGTCGATTCATTTGATTTATTTGCGTATGGTCTGCTCAAAAAAAGCCCAAACTGTCCTATTTTTCTATAATTTATCAATATAACATTTTTTGTTTCAATATTTGTCGACAGCGACTATACTTTTGTGAAAGGAATTGACGTAGTAGTTAGTCCTTATTTTTTTCTCCCTCAAAAGAGAGCAGGTAGCGAATTTAATGGAAGGGTTTTCCCATCTAGGTCACTGAACTCTTTGCATTTCCCTAGCGCTTTAAAAAGTTGCTTAAATTTTTTTTTTCCACTGTGATTATAATATTCTAATTATTATTCTCGGAATTTTGGGTTTTTAAAACTACCCTTTGGCATAACGTCAGCGCCTGAGGTATTCCAAAGGCGAATATGCCAGATCCTAAACGGCCAAAGAAATTGTATTGTTCACATGGACGACATCTTAGTATGGGGAGCGTCACACACTGTGTGCGGTGGCTGAAGAAGGTCGATATTTATTATACAGGTGGGGCTAAGCAGCCAAAGGTTGTTTTAAAAATTAAAAACTTATCGTCGAAACAAGTTGTTTAATTTTTGTTTTCCGCCAACGTTTCGGGAAAATTTGTTCCCTTCTTCAGGACGGCCTGAAATACATTCACATAAGTAAGCCAAAATTATAAATTAAGGAAGAAACGAGAAAAAATTACACAAATATTTATAAAACTCAAAAACTCACAACAACAACGACTCCTCCGAGATAAGTTCGTGTCTGTACGGAATACTGGGTTTTTTTCATAAAACCTGATGGATTGAAATAAAAATTAAAAAATATAAACAAGAGACATAATTATGTGAGATTGGAACGATTAAAATCTATTTACCAGCTGATCAAGAAGGACTATTTTATGAAATCTTCAGGTACGGAACGAAGTAAAATGTTAAAAAATTCAAATTTAGCACGTGGAACAGTCTTTTTAATTTGAATGGAATGTGAAAACAGTTTGAGTCAGAAACCTCTTTCTAAGGGAGACCCGACTCAGGATTTACTTCGTCGTCCTAATGAAGGGGGAATATACGTCATAGCTACGTCACACTTCGGGTGTTTGAAAGTCATTTTCTGGTTCTTTTTTAATTGTAATAAATTGAAAAAACTAGGGTGTATGGCCTTTGTCAATCTTTTGTAATTGATCGAATTAACAACCCTTTGGATCATGACAGCTTCATAAAATCTTCGTTTAGAGGTATTGGTTTCTCTGGTGGAGACTTTGACATTGTCAAAATCGAACGAGTGGGAGTTACGTATGGAGTGGTGGGCAAGGGCACTAGCATCTTGTTTTTTAATTTGAACACTGTATTTGTGTGCATACATGCGTTTATGTAAATATTGTTTTGTCTCACCCCAGTAAGTGGCGGGGCAATTAGTGCCAGTGCATTCTAGGGAGTAAACTACATTTGACTTATACTTCATGTCTATGGGATCTTTTGTCTTTGTGTAGATGGAACTTAAAGGGTTGTTTGTTTTAAATGCAATTGTGGTATCAGGAAAATTTTTAAGAATTTCTTTCTTAATTAGTTCGCTCAACCCCCGTATATATGGGATGACACAAAAACCCCCAACAACCGTTGTTCACCCGGTATACCTGGATCAGGTATTTGAACTAACGGTCTGTCCATACCCCACATGGTTTTATCATTCATCACCTTGTTGACTAGATGCCTGTAGTACCCATTCTTTAATAGTATGTTCATGGCAATGTTTTTATTCTCTACGGAGATTCCATTAGAATCAAGACAAAAAATCCTACGACATAGATTCTTAACAATATTCAGTTTTTGTGAAAAAGGATGAAAAGAATGGAAATTCACTAATCTGTTGGAGGCTATCGGTTTACAGTACCATTTAGTACTAAGAGCCCCTTCAGTATTCTTACTAACTAGCACATCTAGGAACGGTAGAACACTATTATTTTCTAATTCAAACGTGAACTGTAACCGTGGATGAAAATTATTGAATATCTCAAGAGTAGATTCAATTTTATCGTTAGGCAACGACGTGATGACATCATCCACGTATACATGTAAGAAGGGGGAACATAATCTAATGAGGAAACTGCATTACATAAAACTTTATTCATTACCATACTGGCCAAGACAGGACTCAACGGGTTACCCATTGCGACGCCAAATATCTGCTTGTAACACTTCTTCTTATATATTAGAAATCCAGATGAACAGCAGAAGTTGAGCAAATCTAAAAATTCATTTTTAGGGATCAAGGTATGGCTTTCTAGTATCTCCCAACATTCATTTACAATGTCAAGAATTAATGGTATGGGTGTGTTAGTGAAAAGTGAGCTGACATCCAATGAACACAACAAAAAACCTTCAGGGACCAAGTAGGAAACAATTTTATTCTGAAATTCAAAGGAGTTTCTAATCTCATATCTAAAATTTTCACGAAGGTTATTCAGAATCCCAACTAAAAATTTTGACAAATTATAGGTAGGGGAACCTACAAAACTGACGATGGGTCTCAAAGGATTGTTGGTTTTATGCACTTTAGGAAGTCCATAGATTCTAGGAGCTAGTCCATTATGACATTTTAACTTATACCCAACATGCTCATCAAGTTTACCTTCATCAACAAGTTTTTGGATCTTCAGATTATTAGTTTTTTGTATCCTAAAAGTGATATCTGATTTTTGTAACTCGTAAGTATCAGTATCCTTTAATAGCTCGTTCATTTTACTTACATATTCACTTAATTTCAATAAAACAGTTTTGTTACCTTTATCTGTTTTTGTGATTACCAGATCTACATTGGACTTTTTGAACGCAAAAGTTTCCTTCAAACATTTGCTGATGAAACGGGTGGTGGGGTCTATGGAGTTCATATTGGGTCCATATTTATACTGAAAATTTTGCATAATGTTAACTAGGTGTGATCTTGTTTCTCTAACACTAGGGTTGTCTTCTTTCCTTTCCAGGAAATGTTCAGTTTCACATAGAGTATGAGTGTAAATTCCTGTTAGGTCAGTTGGAGGGATATTAAATTTGGGACCTAAGGCTAGCATCAATTTTACATTGGGTGGTATCACAATATCAGTCAAGTTAATTACCCAGCTGTCTTCTGTACTAAGTTTAAAAAGCATCTTCAACCAACCTCCCAGCTTAGATATGCCGGACGAAAAGTTCGACATCATCTCTAAGCTCCCTGTCGAAATCGCATCTCTGATATTCAGGTGAGATTAATTTCTTTTCCTTTATTCGGGGCCAGGTTTTGAACCTCCCCCGTATTTTTTCCTTCTCTCTTGCACCTTATTTTCCTCTACCCTACCCGTTCAAAGTTTAAAATTTCGAACCTCCTCTTTGTTTTGAATTAGAAATTTAGACACGGACAGTTTAATAAAAACGGTCCTCGTGTCCAAAAAATGTAAGTCAATTGTACTTTCGGACACGAAACTCAAAAAGCGTGTTCGGGGACTCTCCGACTAAGGCGACGGGTTCCGAAAGAAAACCGGAAGCCCGATCGCTACACGGAACTTGCGGCTTCCTCTCTCAAAAAGGAAGACCGTAAGAGAAAAAGAGGGGAAGAAACCTCGGGCCCTTTGCCTAAGAAGGCGAAGGTCTCTAGGATGTAACCTCAACAAAGGTTTCGCATAGGTTACAAATGGTGAAACTACTTTTACTACGACTTTTTCGCTATTTTCCTCGACGACATCAACCCCTGTGGTCGACTACATCAACTTCTTCGACGACGTCTACTGCGATAGCTACTGTGATCATAATTTGTTTGTTACATATTTCCTTATTTTTGTATCCCTAACTTTGACAATAAAATCCTTTTTGATCAAAACGCATTGGGTCCATAACCTTCCTCCTTTTTTCGATATTAAGTAAACTAACGAAACGCTTCTCCCGCATTGCTCACACGTACGATAAGTACTCGCGAACGAGCCTTTTACTGCCTCTCTTTCAATGAGAGTAGGTTCAAAGATTAGGGGTTCTCTTGAGATTTTCATCGTCAATTAGAAAGTATACCTACAAGGGCTTTAATGTTTTATGAAACGCCCGTTGGGAGAACTACTTAGTTACCCGCAGAAGGCGGGGCTCGGACTCGTACCCGCCATTAATTTAAAGGTTTACCCAGAACGGGTGCCGATCGTTTTATTATCAAACTCATTTTTCAAAAGTATGGAATGGGAATTCAGATTAAGTCTCATGGATAATATGGTTTGGTATCACAAAACTAATTGCTTCCAAAGAGCTCCGCTACGGGCGTTAGTTGTCAGCTGGTCGCCAGAGGTCGCACTAGCAACCGTTTCGGGAAGGTTCTACCTTCAGTTTGACTACTCCGACCGTAGCGTAAACATGTCCGTTCTTAAAAGTTTAAAAAGCATCTTCAACCAACCTCCCAGCTTAGATACCGGACGAAAAGTTCGACATCATCTCTAAGCTCCCTGTCGAAATCGCATCTCTGATATTCAGGTGAGATTAATTTCTTTTCCTTTATTCGGGGCCAGGTTTTGAACCTCCCCCGTATTTTTTCCTTCTCTCTTGCACCTTATTTTCCTCTACCCTACCCGTTCAAAGTTTAAAATTTCGAACCTCCTCTTTGTTTTGAATTAGAAATTTAGACACGGACAGTTTAATAAAAACGGTCCTCGTGTCCAAAAAATGGAAGTCAATTGTACTTTCGGACACGAAACTCAAAAAGCGTGTTCGGGGGACTCTCCGACTAAGGCGACGGGTTCCGAAAGAAAACCGGAAGCCCGATCGCTACACGGAACTTGCGGCTTCCTCTCTCAAAAAGGAAGACCGTAAGAGAAAAAGAGGGGAAGAAACCTCGGGCCCTTTGCCTAAGAAGGCGAAGGTCTTTAGGATGTAACCTCAACAAAGGTTTCGCATAGGTTACAAATGGTGAAACTACTTTTACTACGACTTTTTCGCTATTTTCCTCGACGACATCAACCCCTGTGGTCGACTACATCAACTTCTTCGACGACGTCTACTGCGATAGCTACTGTGATCATAATTTGTTTGTTACATATTTCCTTATTTTTGTATCCCTAACTTTGACAATAAAATCCTTTTTGATCAAAACGCATTGTGTCCATAACCTTCCTCCTTTTTTTCGATATTAAGTAAACTAACGAAACGCTTCTCCCGCATTGCTCACACGTACGATAAGTACTCGCGAACGAGCCTTTTACTGCCTCTCTTTCAATGAGAGTAGGTTCAAAGATTAGGGGTTCTCCGTTTCTTGAGATTTTCATCGTCAATTAGAAAGTATACCTACAAGGGCTTTAATGTTTTATGAAACGCCCGTTGGGAGAACTACTTAGTTACCCGCAGAAGGCGGGGCTCGGACTCGTACCCGCCATTAATTTAAAGGTTTACCCAGAACGGGTGCCGATCGTTTTATTATCAAACTCATTTTTCAAAAGTATGGAATGGGAATTCAGATTAAGTCTCATGGATAATATGGTTTGGTATCACAAAACTAATTGCTTCCAAAGAGCTCCGCTACGGGCGTTAGTTGTCAGCTGGTCGCCAGAGGCGCACTAGCAACCGTTTCGGGAAGGTTCTACCTTCAGTTTGACTACTCCGACCGTAGCGTAAACATGTCCGTTCTTAAAAGTTTAAAAAGCATCTTCAACCAACCTCCCAGCTTAGATATGCCGGACGAAAAGTTCGACATCATCTCTAAGCTCCCTGTCGAAATCGCATCTCTGATATTCAGGTGAGATTAATTTCTTTTCCTTTATTCGGGGCCAGGTTTTGAACCTCCCCCGTATTTTTTCCTTCTCTCTTGCACCTTATTTTCCTCTACCCTACCCGTTCAAAGTTTAAAATTTCGAACCTCCTCTTTGTTTTGAATTAGAAATTTAGACACGGACAGTTTAATAAAAACGGTCCTCGTGTCCAAAAAATGGAAGTCAATTGTACTTTCGGACACGAAACTCAAAAAGCGTGTTCGGGGGACTCTCCGACTAAGGCGACGGGTTCCGAAAGAAAACCGGAAGCCCGATCGCTACACGGAACTTGCGGCTTCCTCTCTCAAAAAGGAAGACCGTAAGAGAAAAAGAGGGGAAGAAACCTCGGGCCCTTTGCCTAAGAAGGCGAAGGTCTTTAGGATGTAACCTCAACAAAGGTTTCGCATAGGTTACAAATGGTGAAACTACTTTTACTACGACTTTTTCGCTATTTTCCTCGACGACATCAACCCCTGTGGTCGACTACATCAACTTCTTCGACGACGTCTACTGCGATAGCTACTGTGATCATAATTTGTTTGTTACATATTTCCTTATTTTTGTATCCCTAACTTTGACAATAAAATCCTTTTTGATCAAAACGCATTGTGTCCATAACCTTCCTCCTTTTTTTCGATATTAAGTAAACTAACGAAACGCTTCTCCCGCATTGCTCACACGTACGATAAGTACTCGCGAACGAGCCTTTTACTGCCTCTCTTTCAATGAGAGTAGGTTCAAAGATTAGGGGTTCTCCGAACAATATTTCGGAGACATTGAAAAATTTGAGATTTTCATCGTCAATTAGAAAGTATACCTACAAGGGCTTTAATGTTTTATGAAACGCCCGTTGGGAGAACTACTTAGTTACCCGCAGAAGGCGGGCTCGGACTCGTACCCGCCATTAATTTAAAGGTTTACCCAGAACGGGTGCCGATCGTTTTATTATCAAACTCATTTTTCAAAAGTATGGAATGGGAATTCAGATTAAGTCTCATGGATAATATGGTTTGGTATCACAAAACTAATTGCTTCCAAAGAGCTCCGCTACGGGCGTTAGTTGTCAGCTGGTCGCCAGAGGGCGCACTAGCAACCGTTTCGGGAAGGTTCTACCTTCAGTTTGACTACTCCGACCGTAGCGTAAACATGTCCGTTCTTAAAAGTTTAAAAAGCATCTTCAACCAACCTCCCAGCTTAGATATGCCGGACGAAAAGTTCGACATCATCTCTAAGCTCCCTGTCGAAATCGCATCTCTGATATTCAGGTGAGATTAATTTCTTTTCCTTTATTCGGGGCCAGGTTTTGAACCTCCCCCGTATTTTTTCCTTCTCTCTTGCACCTTATTTTCCTCTACCCTACCCGTTCAAAGTTTAAAATTTCGAACCTCCTCTTTGTTTTGAATTAGAAATTTAGACACGGACAGTTTAATAAAAACGGTCCTCGTGTCCAAAAAATGGAAGTCAATTGTACTTTCGGACACGAAACTCAAAAAGCGTGTTCGGGGGACTCTCCGACTAAGGCGACGGGTTCCGAAAGAAAACCGGAAGCCCGATCGCTACACGGAACTTGCGGCTTCCTCTCTCAAAAAGGAAGACCGTAAGAGAAAAAGAGGGGAAGAAACCTCGGGCCCTTTGCCTAAGAAGGCGAAGGTCTTTAGGATGTAACCTCAACAAAGGTTTCGCATAGGTTACAAATGGTGAAACTACTTTTACTACGACTTTTTCGCTATTTTCCTCGACGACATCAACCCCTGTGGTCGACTACATCAACTTCTTCGACGACGTCTACTGCGATAGCTACTGTGATCATAATTTGTTTGTTACATATTTCCTTATTTTTGTATCCCTAACTTTGACAATAAAATCCTTTTTGATCAAAACGCATTGTGTCCATAACCTTCCTCCTTTTTTTCGATATTAAGTAAACTAACGAAACGCTTCTCCCGCATTGCTCACACGTACGATAAGTACTCGCGAACGAGCCTTTTACTGCCTCTCTTTCAATGAGAGTAGGTTCAAAGATTAGGGGTTCTCCGAACAATATTTCGGAGACATTGAAAAATTTGAGATTTTCATCGTCAATTAGAAAGTATACCTACAAGGGCTTTAATGTTTTATGAAACGCCCGTTGGGAGAACTACTTAGTTACCCGCAGAAGGCGGGGCTCGGACTCGTACCCGCCATTAATTTAAAGGTTTACCCAGAACGGGTGCCGATCGTTTTATTATCAAACTCATTTTTCAAAAGTATGGAATGGGAATTCAGATTAAGTCTCATGGATAATATGGTTTGGTATCACAAAACTAATTGCTTCCAAAGAGCTCCGCTACGGGCGTTAGTTGTCAGCTGGTCGCCAGAGGGCGCACTAGCAACCGTTTCGGGAAGGTTCTACCTTCAGTTTGACTACTCCGACCGTAGCGTAAACATGTCCGTTCTTAAAAGTTTAAAAAGCATCTTCAACCAACCTCCCAGCTTAGATATGCCGGACGAAAAGTTCGACATCATCTCTGAGCTCCCTGTCGAAATCGCATCTCTGATATTCAGGTTAGATTAATTTCTTTTCCTTTATTCGGGGCCAGGTTTTGAACCTCCCCCGTATTTTTCCTTCTCTCTTGCACCTTATTTTCCTCTACCTACCCGTTCAAAGTTTAAAATTTCGAACCTCCTCTTTGTTTTGAATTAGAAATTTAGACACGGACAGTTTAATAAAAACGGTCCTCGTGTCCAAAAAATGGAAGTCAATTGTACTTTCGGACACGAAACTCAAAAAGCGTGTTCGGGGGACTCTCCGACTAAGGCGACGGGTTCCGAAAGAAAACCGGAAGCCCGATCGCTACACGGAACTTGCGGCTTCCTCTCTCAAAAAGGAAGACCGTAAGAGAAAAAGAGGGGAAGAAACCTCGGGCCCTTTGCCTAAGAAGGCGAAGGTCTTTAGGATGTAACCTCAACAAAGGTTTCGCATAGGTTACAAATGGTGAAACTACTTTTACTACGACTTTTTCGCTATTTTCCTCGACGACATCAACCCCTGTGGTCGACTACATCAACTTCTTCGACGACGTCTACTGCGATAGCTACTGTGATCATAATTTGTTTGTTACATATTTCCTTATTTTTGTATCCCTAACTTTGACAATAAAATCCTTTTTGATCAAAACGCATTGTGTCCATAACCTTCCTCCTTTTTTTCGATATTAAGTAAACTAACGAAACGCTTCTCCCGCATTGCTCACACGTACGATAAGTACTCGCGAACGAGCCTTTTACTGCCTCTCTTTCAATGAGAGTAGGTTCAAAGATTAGGGGTTCTCCGAGACATTTTCAGACATCG
Organism: Orius insidiosus; assembly: GCA_014119065.1. Lineage (NCBI taxonomy): Eukaryota > Metazoa > Arthropoda > Insecta > Hemiptera > Anthocoridae > Orius > Orius insidiosus. Next base: position 1,796 of record JACGAQ010001203.1, on the reverse strand, counting down.
TCAATTAGAAAGTATACCTACAAGGGCTTTAATGTTTTATGAAACGCCCGTTGGGAGAACTACTTAGTTACCCGCAGAAGGCGGGCTCGGACTCGTACCCGCCATTAATTTAAAGGTTTACCCAGAACGGGTGCCGATCGTTTTATTATCAAACTCATTTTTCAAAATGGGAAATTCAGATTAAGTCTCATGGATAATATGGTTTGGTATCACAAAACTAATTGCTTCCAAAGAGCTCCGCTACGGGCGTTAGTTGTCAGCTGGTCGCCAGAGGGCGCACTAGCAACCGTTTCGGGAAGGTTCTACCTTCAGTTTGACTACTCCGACCGTAGCGTAAACATGTCCGTTCTTAAAAGTTTAAAAAGCATCTTCAACCAACCTCCCAGCTTAGATATGCCGGACGAAAAGTTCGACATCATCTCTAGCTCCCTGTCGAAATCGCATCTCTGATATTCAGGTGTTATTAATTTCTTTTCCTTTATTCGGGGCCAGGTTTTGAACCTCCCCCGTATTTTTTCCTTCTCTCTTGCACCTTATTTTCCTCTACCCTACCCGTTCAAAGTTTAAAATTTCGAACCTCCTCTTTGTTTAATTAGAAATTTAGACACGGACAGTTTAATAAAAACGGTCCTCGTGTCCAAAAAATGGAAGTCAATTGTACTTTCGGACACGAAACTCAAAAAGCGTGTTCGGGGGACTCTCCGACTAAGGCGACGGGTTCCGAAAGAAAACCGGAAGCCCGATCGCTACACGGAACTTGCGGCTTCCTCTCTCAAAAAGGAAGACCGTAAGAGAAAAAGAGGGAAGAAACCTCGGGCCCTTTGCCTAAGAAGGCGAAGGTCTTTAGGATGTAACCTCAACAAAGGTTTCGCATAGGTTACAAATGGTGAAACTTTTACTACGACTTTTTCGCTATTTTCCTCGACGACATCAACCCCTGTGGTCGACTACATCAACTTCTTCGACGACGTCTACTGCGATAGCTACTGTGATCATAATTTGTTTTTACATATTTCCTTATTTTTGTATCCCTAACTTTGACAATAAAATCCTTTTTGATCAAAACGCATTGTGTCCATAACCTTCCTCCTTTTTTTCGATATTAAGTAAACTAACGAAACGCTTCTCCCGCATTGCTCACACGTACGATAAGTACTCGCGAACGAGCCTTTTACTGCCTCTCTTTCAATGAGAGTAGGTTCAAAGATTAGGGGTTCTCCGAACAATATTTCGGAGACATTGAAAAATTTGAGATTTTCATCGTCAATTAGAAAGTATACCTACAAGGGCTTTAATGTTTTATGAAACGCCCGTTGGGAGAACTACTTAGTTACCCGCAGAAGGCGGGCTCGGACTCGTACCCGCCATTAATTTAAAGGTTTACCCAGAACGGGTGCCGATCGTTTTATTATCAAACTCATTTTTCAAAAGTATGGAATGGGAATTCAGATTAAGTCTCATGGATAATATGGTTTGGTATCACAAAACTAATTGCTTCCAAAGAGCTCCGCTACGGGCGTTAGTTGTCAGCTGGTCGCCAGAGGGCGCACTAGCAACCGTTTCGGGAAGGTTCTACCTTCAGTTTGACTACTCCGACCGTAGCGTAAACATGTCCGTTCTTAAAAGTTTAAAAAGCATCTTCAACCAACCTCCCAGCTTAGAATGCCGGACGAAAAGTTCGACATCATCTCTAAGCTCCCTGTCGAAATCGCATCTCTGATATTCAGGTGAGATTAATTTCTTTTCCTTTATTCGGGGCCAGGTTTTGAACCTCCCCCGTATTTTTTCCTTCTCTC
>JACGAQ010001202.1:0-67365 GCA_014119065.1 Orius insidiosus | reverse complement strand
TTTCTTCTTATTCTCTCAATGATGGATGAATCGTCAACCATAAGGAAAAATACATCGATGTATCTTGTCAACACAGTTTTTAAAAAGCCAAAATCATGTACACAGAATTTATAAAATCAATACTGTTTTTCAACTCTTGCCATGTAAGAATCTTTGTGGTCCAGGGTTCAATCCTTCATATCACTAAATTTTTATTCTTTAGGACGATTTATGTATTCTGGTATTGAATTAGACCCTAGAGAGCTTGACTTTTCTGCCTACTTGGGCCCAACAACAAAACGAAAAGGAGAAACCTTTATATTTTCCTTTTGGAAAATTTAGATGATGAACATCGATTTAAACTTACATGTTTATTATGCACCGAACTTTTAGGTAATATGAAAAACTGGCGATTACATGTTCTAAATTTTTTATTTTAGGAAAAATTTGTGAAGGAAGAATAGATCTTAAATATGTTAACTGTCAGAAGTATTATCTGACACATTATATGTTCTGTCGTCAAAATTAAAATGTCGCACGTAGAGGGTCGAAAGATGATGACGACTGTGGTGACCTCGAAGATGCTGGAGGTTCTTTGAAAACTAAAATAATGGAAAAAATCAGCAAAGAGGTAAGCATATTTTAGAATTAGTACACAATTAATTTTTTATTTTAGGTCGTAAAAAGAACTTATATTGAACATTGCATACCAGTTTTTATTAGACTGAAAAGAATGTTGGCTGAATTGAAATCTTCTCTTGTGAATGAATTAATGAAACGTTAAAGGAGATACTAAAAGATTTCAAAGACAACGTTAGTTCGCTTAAATTAATTATTATTTAATTCTTTGAATTATTTTAGCTTGAAGAAATGTTGGCTGGAGATGCTGAGCTTGCTGCTGAGTTGGCATTAGATTTTCAGAAGGCTGATGTACTTCCAGAACCTGAGGAAGAAGAGAATGAGTTGGATGCAGTTCAAAATATTATCGTTGATAATGTTGATGAACTGATTGAACCTATTGATATATTGGCCAATAATATAATCAATACGTCCAATCATGATGTCCGTGATGGTTCTGCTGTACTGGAAAAAGCAGCATCGCCGAAAAATGGGGCGTCAATAATCCATCTATGAGCCTCCGTCTCCTTCTTATATTAATAATTGCCACAAATTCGAGTTTCCGATACGGCGATTCTGGACGGGACTTCAATGGACCAACGGGAAAACGGGAGAAGTATTTCACCTTCTTTTTGCGGAGTGACTAACTCGACTGCTGTAAAAAATCAAGAAATCTCCTTCATAATTTTTAATTAGTATTGTTCTTTTTGGATTTTTCTGTACATATTTTGTAATTACTGGTTCTTAATAAAGATTAATGTTTTCTTTTCTAATTCTATTGGAATTGAGCAATCAAGGGAGGAAGATGGTACTTTTTAAAGGAATTATAAGGATTTTAGATAAAAGGGCTGTTCTTTGATAGAAATATCATGGAAAGCGGTTTAAATCATTGAAGATTCTGCCTCAAAATCTTAAGTTCAGACTGAGAGATAGAGAAAAACTACTCAAAGTCTGATGAATGGGAAAAACATAGAAAACTGAGGTTTCTAACCAAAAGTAGAACATTCTGCCTTGATGGAATCAGATTGAGAACTGAGAAATTCAATAAATTTATTTATGTGGCTGACGAGATGGTCGATGTTGAAGTCAGTAAATTTGGTGAAAACCATGCACCAGCCGAGGCGAGTCAAACATGGACCAAATGGATGCCACGTAGACTTCGCTTAGGCTGAAGGAATTGTTGTCTTCGAATTGTTCCCTCTCGTTTTCATAGAGGAGGAGAGGGCCGAGCATTTCGTTGAAGTAATATTTGATGCCGTCGCAGATTTCTTGACGGAGCTCCCTATAAAGCTGTCAAAAGCACAACTTATGAATATCCTCACGAAGCAATATATTTCGTTTCATACATACACATTTTATCAGGAATTCATACTTTTTAAATTAATTTCTTGAAATCCATACTTTTCTCTAAATAAATTTCTTAAAATTCATAGTTTTCTTGAAATTCATAATTCTTGAAATATTTTTTTCAAAATCGTACATTTTAAAAGACTTTCTTTAATTAATAATATTTTTAAATAAATTTCTTGAAATTCACAATAATATCTCAAATTTATACTTTCTTAAATAAAGGGCCCTATTTAGAAATTTTCTAAAATCCATATTTAGGTATTAACATTTTACTATGAATACATTTAAAAAAAAGTTATAAATTTCCAGGAATTTGTAAAATAAAAGTATGAATATCAAGTTTAATAGTATTATGGTTATGAGTATAATTAATATCTTATTAATAGTTAAAATTTTAACTTCGTTAATAAAGCATTCATTTTTATTATTATCATTATATGTATTTGGACTTCGTTAAAGATTTGAATTTCCCTCTAAAAGTACGTTCTTGTTGTTTCTTCAATTACCACTTTAATAATTTTTTGAAATAAAATATTCTTTATTATTATAATAATTAATAATACGTTTTTAGAACGATTTTATATATTAATATAAATGTTTTAAAATATTTCCTTTCCCGGGTCTTAAACGAGATTTTTTTTGTGATGCTTTGATGCCTTTGGTTTCTACGTCAACAATGGCGGATGAACTTGAAAGTAAGTCATATTGCCTTCGTTTTTCGTTATTTTCTTAATTATTTGCGTCGTTTCTTCGTCGAATTTTCCACGTGTACTAAACACCAAACGTTGCTTGTTAAACATCAAAAGTTTCCTCCGCGTTTCGTCCACGAGTCGAAGAGAATTTCGTTATCGTAACCGACACGAATTCGAATTTGTCGATATACAAAATTCAAAATCTTCTCCTCATCTGGGCGGGACCTAGTTTAATTCTGAATTTTATTTTCACACCATCGTCTTTTTCCGAGTATCTACGTTTTTCTCTAAACCGTAAAACGTACTTTTTGAACATAATATGAATTCTAGCTCCCCCAGGTGGACTCTCTCAGCCTAATTTAGCATTTTATTCAAAAATATCCATTTTTATATATCTTGCCTAGGTTATAGATAGTAAAGTGTTAAGCAATCAGTGAACACTTAGCTTTTTTCGTGATAAAATGATTGGAGTAAAAGAAAGAAGTATGATTATTCTCAAAATATTTAAAACTATTATTATTTAACTTTTTTTCCGTTTTTTTAGATGCTTCGGAGGCATTGCTTTCATTTAAAATGGGCTTTCTACGAAAATCAAAGAGGAGCCGATGGACGAAGAATTCAATCCAGCGTCGCTTGGACTTCATAGAATCGGCGATGCTCTCCCGACTAAACCTTTGAGTGAAAAACCTCTTTTGAATCGGCGTGGGATGGTAAATTTCTAGTTTATATTTATATTTTTATTTCGTTATTTGTTTAGCCTGCCCGGATACGGAAAAAGAATAAACTCTTTTTCGATGATGAAGCGTCTCCTGATACGACAGTGGTACCAAAATCAATGTTGAAAACACCAGGATCAAGTCGCCCGTGAAAAAAATCAAAAAGCCAAAAGTTTCCGCTGAACCGACTCCCATCAAGCAGGAAGGTGGAGACAGGAAACTCGGTCAGAAAATCGGAATGAGGCTTAGAAATCTATTGAAACTTCCCAAAGCACACAAATGGGTCTGCTATGAATGGTTTTACAGCAACATCGACAGGTTTGTTCTTTATTTTGTAACTTCATCATAAATATGTTTTCAGCGCTTTATTTTCTGGAGACAACGATTTCATGGTCTGCCTTAAAGAGTCGTTCCCACAATTAAAGACTACAATGCTCACTAGAGTCGAATGGTGTAAAATGAGACGGATGATGGGCAAACCTAGAAGATGTTCTCAAGTATGTCTTCTTTAAAAAGTAGTTTTTAAAAACTAAATTTATTTCAGGCATTTTTCGAAGAAGAAAGAAAAGAACTGGACAGAAAAAGAAGTAAAATAAGACAGCTACAACAAAGGAAGCCAACAGATTTAAATAGTTGCAAAGACCTTCCACCTGAAATTCCTTTACAGCTAGTTATTGGAACTAAGGTATATCTTCATAATTTTCTTTATCAGAAATTTATTTTTTAAAGCCCTAGCATCCTACTTTCCTTTTAGTCTAAGCATCTTCCCAGTTCTTAAGGGGATATGAGGGTTTTAAGTTGGTTGCTTTGTACATATTTCGTTGTGAGCAACGGTTTTCGGTTTTTCCCTTCTATCTTGGAAACCGTCGCTCAAAACGAAAAAATGTCCTTAGTAAAAGTTGTAGCTACGAAAATTTACTACATAAAATATCTTATTGGTTTTTTCCGTCAGAGCAATATTTATGAGATATGAAGGTTTTAAGTTTTTAGACAGGCTCTGTAGGATTATTACTTTTAACCTCATAACTCCTTAAATATTGCTCTTACGCAAATAATAAATAAAAAAATTTTTGTAGGAAATCTTTGTACCTACAACTTTTACTTAGGACATTTTTTCGTTTTGAGCGACGGTTTCCGAGGTAGAAGGGAAAAACCGAAACCGTTGCTCACAACGAAAAATTTGCTAAGCAACTCACTTAGAACCCTCATATCTCCTTAAGTATTGCTCTGACAAAAAAACCAATGAGGTCTTTTTGTAGGAAATTTCCGTAGCTACGACTTTTACTTAGGACGTTTTTTCGTTTTGAGCGACGGTTTCCGAGATAGAAGGAAAAAACCGAAAACCGTTGTTAACAACGAAAAATTTGCAAAGCAACCAACTTAAATACTTCCATATCTCCTAAAGTATTGCTGACGGAAAAAACTAATAAAATATTTTATGTAGTAAATTTCAGTACCTACAACTTTACTTAAGACATTTTTTCGTTTTGAGCGACGGTTTCCGAGATAGAGGGGAAAAAACGAAAACCGTTGTTAACAACGAAAAATTTGCAAAGCAACTCACTTAAAAACCATCATACCTCCTTAACCATTCGTTACCACCAATTTGTTTCTTAACCATTCGTTAACCACCAATTTGTTTCTTAACCAACAATTTGTTTTAGGTAACTGCTAGACTTCGGACACCACAGGATGGGTTATTTACAGGATCAGTGGATGCTTTCGACACTTCAAATGACACTTACAGAATAACATTTGAACGTCCAGGACTCGGGACACATTCAATACCAGACTATGAAGTTCTTGTATGTATAAAAATAAATTATAATGTAGAAATAACCTTTCTGTTTTAGTCTAATGAACCAATAGAGACAATATCGGTTACTTCAATGGTTCACGCACTTCGACCATCTTTAAAACCTGCTGAATCTTCACTTGGTTCAAATGAAATAAAATCGGAAACTATTAACGAAAGAAATGGTTTTCCCATTAACATTCTTGAAGACATAGTAAGTTTTTTTTATCCGCTTCTCACATAATTTTAATTTTGTTTTTAGGTTAAACTAGGGAAATTGTTAGAAATCAAAAAATTAAAGTTAATGTGCTCAAAGACATGAATTTAGAAGCTGAAAGGAAGAAATGTCATTCACAATATATTTCAGAAGATTTTGTTAAAAAATATGCTTTGAACGTTGTCGAACTTGAACATATCAATTGTGCGCTGGATGATCTATTGAAAGTTGTTCAAAATAATTGTCAGAGGTGAGTTTTCTTTTTTTAAACTTCGTTAAAGAGCATTGTAACACCCTCCAAATTTTTTGGAAAAGGGTCCTAAAAATTCTGTAAAAATTGGTTTTTTTCTGTCTAAAAACCCAGGGAAACTCCTGAATAACCTTTTGGTAAAAACTCCCAGACTACTCTAAAGTATTTAAATGTGGGAAAAATCCGGTTAACCCTTTCGAGACGGCGACTTTAGTTGCCCAGCGGCGCCAGTGGGAAGCCTCACTAAGATATTTAATACCTTCGCTTCCGTGGCGCTAGCGACATGCAAAACTGGCCATCTGTTGGGGAAGAAATGAGCTAAGTGATGATCGCATCACTCGTTGCTTTCTGTGCTTTGCTGGGCGATGGGAGCGGTCGGGGAGAAGTGAGGGGAAAAGTACTGCGCCAGTAGCAGTCTCGAAAGGGTTAACATAACATAGTGTCTGCGGATTTTTGGACTACAAGTTCTAATTCTTATGTTTTCAGCGTGTACCTGAAATGAATATTGGATCGATAATGACGCCAACATATTTGAGAACACAAAGCTTAGAAGAGGCCAAAGAAATTGCGAGTCAATTGAATTCAACCGTCAAGGATCCCATGCTTGATCTAGTCGTCGAATTGACAGCTTTAATGATCCAAGTCAAGGTAACAAAAAAACAAAAAGTAAAAATCTTGACACAAAAATTTTTTTTTAGAGTTTGTCGGAAAGTGACAGAAGTAGTTTCGAAGCTGAAGTTTTATCAACATCGATGGAAGTTATCAAAAATAAACTAACTCCTGCCAATAAATGTTTATTTGAAAGCAACATAGAGGTCAGTTTATTTTTTACCATAATTCAAAAATAACCTTTCTTTTCCTTAGGTCCATATGAGACACATTCAGTCTGGCCTGAGCGGTGAAATGGGCGCATTTTCTATGATTAGTAGACCATGATATAAAAAATAGAATTTTTAGTTTATGTAAAAAAATTATTCTGCTTGACATATTTTAGTAATTATTGTTAATTATTACTTTTAATTTTTCATTGTTTGTGCATTTCAGTCATAAAATTGTAAATAATAGACAAATTTTTAAACTGATATAACTAGATAAATTTGTGTTAATTATAGTTTATTACCTACAAATTAGAAAAAATTTTAACAGTTTTTCTCTGCGCTCTCAAGTGGCCATAAGGGATTCCGAAAATGTCAAGGATTCTAAGGTAGTTTGTACCTCTTATTGAGATGAATCTTATTTTTTAAAGAAATTAATTTTTTTCCTCTTTGTGTAATTGCGGTTTTTATTATTTTTTAGAAGTCAATAAGATTTTTTTTTGTATATAAAAAGATTTATTTGAGTGTACCAACCTTAATTGGTTAGTTTGTGAATAGTTTTTCCTTGAAGATAATAAACATAACTATTATTTATGTATGCAAAGTCAATATTTATTAGTACAACCTGGAATAAAAAGTAAATTTGAAGAATGTTGTTGTCTTTCCACTGTTTTAAAGGGGTTGAAAAATTTAACAACTCCTTGTCTTGCCGACCGGTTTCAATTTGTTTATTTTACAAATTATTGTCAAGGCTAGAAAACAAAAATAACATGATTTAATAAAGACGTAATGTACCTAAAATTTACGAAATTTTACGTCTTTATTAAATCATGTTATTTTTGTTTTCTAGCCTTGACAATAATTTGTAAAATAAACAAATTGAAACCGGTCGGCAAGACAAGGAGTTGTTAAATTTTTCAACCCCTTTAAAACAGTGGAAAGACAACAACATTCTTCAAATTTATATAATATTCCACAACATCAAAACCTTCAATTATGGAATAAAAAGCGTTTATTTTAAGATTTTTAGTATTTAAAAAAATGAGAGATTTCCCATCTTAGGCGCTTTCACCGGAAGCTACCAATTTTTTAGGACTTTCAGGGGTTTTTCTTTCCTTGGTGTTTTTTTGTGGGGAAACCCCATTTTTGCAGGATTTTTTATTGTTGGTCTTTTCCCCCGTCTTTTTTGATGAAAAAAAAAACTCGTTTTTGTAGGATTTTCAGGAGTTTTACTCAGCTTTTTTTGACAGAAAACCCCAGATACAGTATTTTCAGTAGTTCTCTTTCCTCAGTTCTTAGGCGAGGAAACCCAATTTTTGCAGGATTCAGGGGTTTTCTTTCCTTGGTTTTTTGGTGGGGAAACCCCATTTTTGTAGGATTTTGTTTGTTTTCCCCGTCTTTTTGACGAAAAAAACTCATTTTTGTAGGATTTTCAGGAGTTTTACCCAGCTTTTTGACTAAGGAACCCCAGATGTACAGCATTTTCGGATTTTTGCAGGAATTTTTATATTTTTTTCCATCGTTTTTGACAAACAAAAACCATTTTTACAGGGTTTTTTTTTTCTCGTCTTTTTTGGCTGAGAAACCCTATTTTTACAGGATTTTATGCTTTCAGTCAAATTTTGGATTGAACACTTTTGTGCCAAAAAAAAATACATTTTTACAGTTTTTTGGCGGGAAAACCCTATTTTTGCTGGAATTTTTATAGTTTTTTCCATCGTTTTTGACAAAAAAAAAACATTTTTACAGGGTTTTTTTTCTCGTCTTTTTTGGCTGAGAAACCCTATTTTTACAGGATTTTATGCTTTTAGTCAAAATTTTGGTGTGAACAACTTTTGTGCCAAAAAAAAAAAAACATTTTCACAGTTTTTTGGCGGGAAACCCCCATTTTTGCAGGAATTTTTATAGTTTTTTCCATCGTTTTTGACAAAAAAAAAAAAAACATTTTTACAGGGTTTTTTTTCTCGTCTTTTTTGGCTGAGAAACCCTATTTTTACAGGATTTTCATGCTTTTAGTCAAAATTTTGGTGTGAACAACTTTTGTGCCAAAAAAAAATATATTTTTACAGTTTTTTGGCGGAAAAACCCTATTTTTGCTGGAATATTTATAGTTTTTTCCATAATTTTTGACAAAAAAAAAAAACATTTTTACAGGGTTTTTTTTTCTCGCTTTTTTGGCTGAGAAACCCTATTTTTACAGGATTTTCATGCTTTTAGTCAAAATTTTGGTGTGAACAACTTTTGTGCCAAAAAAATACATTTTTACAGTTTTTTGGCGGGAAACTCCCATTTTTGCAGGAATTTTTATAGTTTTTCCATCGTTTTTGACAAAAAAAAAACCATTTTTACAGGTTTTTTTTTTCTCGTCTTTTTTGGCTGAGAAACCCTATTTTTACAGGATTTTTATGCTTTTAGTCAAAATTTTGGTGTGAACAACTTTTGTGCCAAAAAAAAAAAACATTTTCACAGTTTTTTGGCGGGAAAACCTCATTTTTGCAGAAATTTTTATAGTTTTTTCCATCGTTTTGACAAAAAAAAACCATTTTTACAGGGGTTTTTTCTCGTCTTTTTGGCTGAGAAACCCTATTTTTACAGGATTTTTATGCTTTAGTCAAAATTTTGGTGTGAACAACTTTTGTGCCAAAAAAAAATACATTTTTACATTGGCGGGAATTCATCTGACGTCTCGTATCAATACTATCTACATGTAACCTTTAGATGTTTTACCGGTTTCTCTCATTGTTTGGACCATTTACCCGCTTCACGTGTGTCTTTCGTTTTTTGAAAAAAGAATATGACTGAACGTGAGTGAATTATCCGAAATCAGGTATAGAATATGAAATAAAGATGTTTAATTACGCAGAAATCATGCATCAACCAAAAGTCTGGTCAGATGAAGATGATTTGAAGCTTTTGAATGCTATAGTCCTAAACGGTATTGATAACTGGTCTGCAACATCCAAAATGTTGAATAGGACTCCAAAAGATTGTGCAGAACGTTATTTACAAAGGTTCATAACGAATCCAAAAGAACCCGAGCTTAAAGAGCTCGTCAAAGATTGGGACGAAGAAAGACGTAGCCCAAAACTTTGTCCGTTCAACTGCAACATTTCTGTCAAAAACAAAAAAGATACATTTAACTACGTGAAATTCCTCGAAGCCGAATATGCCATTCAGGGCGTCAAAAGGCACCATTTACGAAAAGGAAGGACTTTTTCGAATAAAATATTCGACTTGCCGGAATACAATCAGTTGAGATCTGACTTCGAAATCGAATATGACAACAGCGCCGAAAAGATCGTCGTCCCCTTTCAAATTTCGTCAAATTACAACAAAGTCAACGACGATAAAGACTCCGATAAAGATCTCATGGACGCCCTTAAAATTGCCTCAGGCGAAATTTACAATTTCAGACTACTAAGAAGGATGGAAATAAAAAGATTGTCAGAAACCACGGCTTAATTGACCGAAGAAAAACATTCAATATGCTTCAAAGATTAGAAGTAACTTAAATATTTTTTTGTTGCTTGTATTAATTTTCTTTTCAGGTTTCAAACGGAGGAAAAATCTTTCAGTTTTGTTGATGTTGATGAGATTTATGTCCGGGCCGGAGTTTGATTATCTTTTAGAAAGTATAATGTATCAAAATGAGTTAAAGTTTAAAATACAGTCGTACATTCATTATCGGCAACAAGGTATACGCTTTTTGAGTGGAATTAAAAACTACGAGGCAACAAATAAAATGAGAATCAAATACAGAACTGAATTAAAAAACAACCGTGTTCTCATTCGTCCTGATGGCTTAAGCGTCAAAAATCGCAGGACAGGTGCTCCGCTTGATCTTCACAATTTGCCTGGGTAAACAATCGATAAATAAAACTAAAACAAAAGTAATCTTCCGATTTGAAATTTTAGGTACAACCTGTTGGATGCCAGAGAAAGGGAATTGTGCTCGACTGCCAGAATAATCCCTGAGACGTTTTATAAATTTAAAGGACTCTTGATAGCAGAATGTGCTCGAAATAATGGATTACATCTCAAACAAGCAAGACAGCTGGTTAAAATAGATGTGAACAAAACTAGAAAAATTTATGACTTTTTGTTGGATCAAAAACTCATTTGGGTCCCTTCTTGATCCTTGCTATTCGAATACGGAGGCTGTGAACTTAAATATATTTTTTATTGAAAAAGTTTTTTCTTTCCAATGTGCCTTAAATTTTCCTTATGCCTAAATTAGGTAATTAGGCATAAGGAAAATTTAAATTTTTAAGATCTTTTGAACGAATTATTTACAAAATAACAAGCAAATTTAAATTTACGTTCTTCGACGCGAGACACTTTTAAAACTGAGAGTCAGATGACTTGACAATGAAAACCATAAATAATTTTCCTTATGCCTAATTACCTAATTTTCTAGCAGCTTTGGACTGCATTTCAGTAGGGATGTTCTATATATAAAATATATTGATTAAAGGTTGGGGTTTTTCTTGGCAGGGCGCAGCAGCGTTCCTAAATAATACTTTCCTCCGATATATCAATATATTTCTTCCGATATATCGGTTGACCGATATATCGGAAGATTGACCGATATATCGGAAGAAATATATTGATATATCGGTCAACCGATATATCGGAAGAAATACATATATTGATATATCGGTCAACCGATATATCGGAAGAAATATATTGATATATCGGTCAACCGATATATCGGAAGAAATATATTGATATATCGGAGGAAAGTATTATTTAGGAACGCTGCTGCGCCCTGCCAAGAAAAACCCAACCTTCATTATTTTTGGACTTCAATGCGCAAAAAATTGACAAAATATGCCATATAATATTATGCAAATGTAAAGATGCCTAAATATACGCTAATAACTCCGACAATTTTCGACCAAAAAACTAGAAAAAGTAGAAGTTATCTGGAGCCTTGGTGAAAATATCGAGGAAAAATACCAAAAATCTGGTGAAATAGGTGAATAATTCCATAAACAGTTATTCTTGACCAGGACACCGTAAAAAACACCAGAAAATCCAGTCAAACGTTTGTTTCTTAGACAAAAATTGAGAAAAATTCCTTTAAAAAAGGCGATTTTTGGTCAAAAATGCCGCATGCAACTATCTATTAAAATTTGCGATCATACATATCTATGCACTAACGTTCAAAAAACACGTTTATTTATTTATTTTTTTTTCTCATCCTCATTATATTAAAATAAAATAATTATATTCTCATTATATTCAAAATAAAGTAATGTTTTTAACCCAAATTGACATAAAACAGAAGGTCATAGGTATTTGGAAGAAAAAAATATATCCGATATAAATCAAAGAAAACCTCCGATATATATCGAAAGACCGATATATCGGCACAAATATATCGATATATCGCTCACCGATATATATATCGCCCATCCTACATTTCAGATTTCCCATTTTTTGTGCCTTTTTCGACAAGACAGTTTTTGAAAGGTCCCTCAGAAAGGAATGTCCATAAATTACCTTGGCACAGAATTATGTAATTTTATATTTAACATGCTGTACAGTCACTTATAAAATAATAAATCACAAATAAGAAGTATTTAATGAAAAAAGATTTTAAAACGAAATAACAATCAAATAGTTGATGTTATTTATTAAATAAAAAAGTCCTTGAATTGATTAATTCCTATTATATAACAGAACAATTTAAAAAATAGTTAACAGTTTATTGGTAAAGTAAAAAAATTTCATGAACTATCAGCGCTTTTGTACTTGTTAATCTTTCCAGTAGATTATCTGTCTTCTGAGGTTTTAACTCTAAGTAAAACTGGAACTGGTGGGGGATCATCATCGGGAGTCGGGACGCAAATAAGAGTGACGTTGTTTTTTCCGACCCTCTCGCTCGGTATGTCTTTATTCAGGATAAATTGAGAAGGATGTTCCCTAAATTTGTATCCGCACGGACGATCGCTTGATGTTTTCCGCTAACATTTTTAATAAAAAATGTCCCTACGCCTCTATCCTTGTAATTGTCATCCTTTTTTACGAAAACTTTCACCCTGCAAAAATAGATTGAGAAATAAATTTTATTTTCGATACAAAAACATATAAATAGAAGAGGAAAAGAGTAGAAAAATTTTTGCAATAGCTAGACTAGTGGATTCAAACTAAAGGTTGCAGTTTCTTAAACATGGGTCTAAAATAAGGAAAATGGAGTCGGCGTGTTGAAAAATTTAAGAATCCCTATTAGGGATAGAAAAAATACCTTTGTGAAAAAAGCGCTTCATCTTCAACGACAGGTTTGAAATCATATTTTTCTGAGACAGTTTCTTCTTCTTCTGCTTCTTCATTTGCTGAGCTGGTGGTTTAGCCGCAGCAATTCCACTACAAAAGAAATAAAATGAATTCTTCAAGAATTTTTTTTACCTTAGAAATGATGCGGTGTTTAAATTTGAGGATCCAAAAGGTGTTTTCCCCAAATTGACCCAAATGAAAAAAGAGGAGTTTCGCTTTTTTTCTCAGATGTTGAATCCGATTGGCCCAACTTGAAGTCACTTTTTTTCTCATTTGCCGAATCAACGGTAAACGTATCGCCTAATTTAAAGAAACTTTTTTTCTCAGGTGTTGAATCTCCGCCGTTCAACGTTTTACCCAATTTAAATTCATTTGTTTTAGGGAAGTTGGTAAATTCAAAATTTGAAAAAGCGGTACTATTTTTTGGTGAATCTGTTTGTGAAGTTTCTTTTTCCGGTTTGATTTCTTTTAAATAATTATTGTAGTCGACAAAAGTAGGTGAAAGTATACAAGTCGGATTTTTCTCTATTGACGTTTTTATCCAATCGAGAAAAGATTCGTTGAGACCTTTTAATTTTGATAAATAAGTCGTCTGTTTTTCATCTTTAGGAACTTCTTTGGACGAAGTTTCACTAGGACCATTTTTAAACGAAAATACTTTCTGAACTTGGTTTATCAAAAAGAGGTTTTTTGCTAGCCTAAAACAAAAATTAATAACGAATAAGTTTTAGTTAATATACATACTGGACTGCCTTCATCATTCAATGGTTTGCTCAACAAACTATCATTATTGGTGGCTTTTGGGGCTAAGTTGGCAAACAAATTAGCGAAAGGTTTGTCCGACTTTTCCTTGACTCCAAAACCACCGAAACTAGCGAATGCATTTGTTTCTTTTGCACCCTGAAAAAAATTGTGTCAAAGCGATGATAAAAAGTTAGAATTTCGTCGTTGAAGATGCAACGGTAACTCGCGTTTTGGCAAAATGAGATTTTGAATATGAAGCGAAATCTACCGCAAAAGCAGTTCAACCGCCAAAAATGATAGCATGAAATCTGAAGACTACGCAGTTTTTTGCCTCTCCTGAAAAGTAGCCAAAAGGCAGATAGAACATGTTGCATCTTCAACGACAATTTGAAAAAATGGTGCATGGTCAATATTAGACTCACACCACAGAGGTCCAGGGTTCAAATCCTGGATAATGCAGTGATTTTCTGATAAACTAATAAATCATACCGAAGTTTGTGGGAGACGCCTCCTTCCTGTTTTAAAAACTCTTTTGCTGAGATCTTCCTTGGAAGCCATTTTAAACTCCCCAATCTCTTCAGGTTCTTCCTCAGCATTCCAGTTATCCTGAAAGACAAAACGGTGGTTGTAATATTAAAAATCAAATTTTACACTCCCCAGGCAGAGACATATTTTTGTGGCATTTGACTCAACTTTCATCGGCTTTTGCCCAGTTGGGCCGCCCCGCAATCATAGAAAGATTTTATACTTTCGAGGTTAATCAAATAGCCGAAAGAGCTCAAAATTTCACCGTCATATCAGACATTTCAAAATCTTAATGTACTTTTGAAAACAAAATAAAAGGACTTTCTGCACTTTTCAAATGAAATTGAACGTGTGGAAACAGAATAAAAAACAACTTTTTGCGCCCACCATAACTCCATAAATGGACAAGATAATCGGTTGTTTTCAACCACATTTTAATCCATTGTTGCGAAATTTAACAGATGAATTAGAATTCGGTAGTTACCTGGTTCAGCTCCGATGTAGCAGTTCTCTTAGGCATTTTTAAAAACTAAAACCGAAAAAGTCTTAAATACAATAAAAAGAAACACAAAATATTTAAAACAAAAATATTGTTTGAAAATCACCACGGCTAGGAGAAACCACAGTGGAAGAAACTAAAATAACCTGTTCTGTTCGTCGTGCTTCACTGCCATAATAATATTATATACGTTAATATTTTCATTTTTAAAATATCTTTAATTATTTACTTGTTTGACGATCTTATTTAGGATTTATATATTTAATTTTTAATATTGAAATTAATTATAAATAAAACGATATGAAAAAATGGTTCAGACACTTAGCAACGAACCACCTACTTTTTGCTAAAAACAAGAATATTTTTAAGAAATTCAATTTTAACTTTTTTTTAGGTTGTTTGTAAATTGTGATTAAACGTGTAGAATTGTTCAAAATTTAAAAACGGCGGAAAAGAAAATTTTTTGTATTTAGTGTTAACGATACTCCTTAGAGGGAGCTTTGACCATTCTTGGGGTCTGATGTGGGTACGATTTTCAAGTCAAAGCTAAATTGAAAATTTCGCGTATTTTTCCGTTTGAAAAATGAAAAAAGGTCGTAAAAGTTGCCTTAGTAGAATATACGTCCTTTACCCCCTCCTTGCGTGACCCGGTTAGTCTAGTCGCTAGAAATCGGTTCTTTGCATCGTCTCACTTTTTCTGAAAGGGGCGTCGAGTAAACTGGACGAATTACGCGTTTTAACTTTCCGTCTGGGCCGTTCGTTTTGAAATTCCTTTCGCAAAAGACTCCTTCGATATGGAGCAAGAATTGACCATACCCGAGAGAATCCGTGCGGTTCAGAGTCAACTTAGAATCGCTATACAAAACCATCAGGTAAGCTATAACTCCATAGCATTTTTGCATTTTTACCCCAGTTAATCATCACTTTAAAAAAATTCTATCCCCTTTTTAATCTCCTCTATTAATCCATCTTTTATTCATTTTTCAGCTTCTTTACGTCAAAAGCAAATCGAATCCTTCAGTAAGTTTCCATTTACTGAATTATTTTCAAATTTTATTATTTTTATCTATTTTTTTAAGGATACGGATATACAAAATCACATGAATGTCATTCAAGGACTCATTTTATCAATGGGGAGGACTCAGGTTTGTTAATTTATTTCACAATCTTATTTTTTTAGTTTTCCTATTATGGCCATATTCCAAGGAGCGCCACATTATTTTTACAATACTGTTTATTGTTTAAAATCTTTATTATTTTTAAAAGAGTTAAACATTTGTCTTTGGAAGAATTAGGAAATTCAATATTCAGTTTCTGGGTGGTTGTTATGTTACCTCAATGATAATAATTTTACTTTTTTGGTTACTGTTTGTTTTAATATGGAAGGGAAGGCTTTTGATGGTTTATGTAGGCAAAATACTGCCTGATGGCTGGATCCTGCCTGTGCCAGACGGCTGGCAAATCATTCAAAGTTGTTTCTGGCGTTTTTCTCGTTATGTTAACCTCAATACCCCTATTTATCGCATATGGAGCGTTTTCTTTGGCCAGTAAGTCAAGAAACCTCTTTTCCTTCGGATTTGAGGGAATTTTCTCAATTTTCAACCCACAAACCACCTTTTACAAAAGTTCTGTCGTTTTTATTGGTTCATTTGCCTCAAAACTTGTATGACAGATTTTTTGCCGTTTTTCTCTTTTTTTGTCCAAGAAACTGCCTTTTTTTGTATTTCTGCTAGTCCTGAATCCTTCCCCCCTTTTCTTTTTGTTAGTGGCAAACCTCAATGTTTTCTTCACTGGTTAAGGAATGGTGGAATTTGGCTTTTTTTGCCATTTTAATGCGAGATAACACCATTTTTAACTTAATGTTGAATCTTTTTCTTCTGTGATGCTGTGTAGCAAGTTGGCGACACTCGATATTCCCGTAGCAATGAGTTTTTTTTTTTTTTCAGGCTACGCTGTTGTCGCAGTACAAGGAAGAGATAACGAAAAAGTACAACACGCAAAACTCGGAGATATCAACGTTAAGAATCATGTCGCAGCAGTTATCATACAACGATGCTCCGCGAAGTATTCCGATATACAAAGACTATATAAAAAAGACTGAGAAAAAAATTCTTTCTCCTAAAAGCAAAAAAGACGTCGTCTTCCGAAAGCCGAATAAAATGCAGTCGCTTTTAAAAATAAACAACACAGACAAAATTGATAATAGAGAGATGGTATTTATTTTGATAGGTCGAAAATAAAAATAGTCTATAGCAATAATAACAACAAGAAGATTATAACGAAACCGATGATCAATTCAAAAAAGTTGCAGTCTGTTTTAAAACCTAAGAACGAAAAAGGAAACGGCGCAAACGCCAAAAACGGATCCGGTTACGAAGAAGTCATCGACCTCTCCGAACCTACAAGTCCGGCTTCATCCAACGAAGAAGATACTAAAAGTAAAGGAAGTAGCAGCCCTGACAGCCTATCCGACCAAGATAACATTAAAACTAACCCTGTCATCGCAAAAAAATTAGTCCGAAAACTTGCCAAGAAAAAAAGTAATCATAAAATTTAAATATTCAACATATTTCCGGTATAACCATGGATCTTATCTAATCTCTACTCTTTTGTTGTAGAAAATTTTGAAAGTACGATAGTTCTTAGATCAAATGGTTATCTAAGTAATATATGGTAAGCTAATCATCATGAGTGAAATTTAAAAATAAAATCGTTTTTCAGTTATGGACAAAAAGACGATACTGAAATTCCCGATTCAATTGAAAATGTATCTCAAGAAGACTTTTTAAAGTTTTTCAGTAATTATTTGATAAATCAATTATAAAATTATTTATATAATTTTTAGACCTTGTATCTCGAAGGAAATGTGATGTATTAAAAAAGAAGCGCTGTGAAAGAAAAAGAAGGAGTGCCGCCGGGCAGAATAATTTCTACAACGATTATTTTCAACCGTCAACTGTATGTTAATTAGTTTAATGTTCTTTTATGACATATTTTATAGCCTAAGCGGCACAAAAAGGCGAGTCAAGTCACCGTTGAGACGGCGATCGAAGTCGACGATGAGGATGATAAAAACGTTAAAACGAATTTAAACTGTGTAATTTGTGATAAAGAAGGTCTGTCTAGCTCATCAATCTGAATAAAATAATGTGTAAACTTTTAGGTGATTTAGAAACTTGTGCTTCATGTAGTGAAGTCTATCATCCACCGTGTTCGCCAAACCGTGGATGCCCTACATGTAGCGCTCAACCTTCCAACATTAAAAGTATTGTCGGCGCTAATACAGCAAGCTGCTCCGCTTCAAGCTCTGAACTAATTAAAAGATATCTAGTTCCTAATGGAGATTCTTAAAATATAAAAATTTAAGACAAAATTTTGACTGAACCTTTAAAACTTTGGTATTTCATTTCTTATTGTAAAGTTCATTTTCAATTATGGCATAATTTTTTTAAAAATCAAATTAGTCACTGAGTTAATTATTTAAATATTTATTTGTTTTGTGTTTATTAAAATGTTGTTTAATTTTTTTTATTACATAATTTTAAATTCTTAATGCTTCCTGCTGACTCCTTGTGGGTTTTTTGATTTTTATAAAAACCTTGTAAAAAAAGTGAATTTTTCTGGAAAGAATTCACAGGTTAATGGGAAGCATAAGGATTATTTTATTGTGATAATAAATATTTTAGTATTATTTTATTTGTTTTTTTTTATTATTTAATTTATTTTGTTTTGATGGTTTTCTTTTGAAAATAATGGTACACTTATAGAACCTGTAACTCTTCCATATTGGTGTGATTTGAAATTAATTTTATATGATCAAAAAATAAATTTGAAATTTTTTAGCACTTAACAAATTTTATTTTCCTGTTGAGAATTCATCTTTTGCTATAAAAAGTGGAGAGGAATTGGCAAAAATTTGAAGTATAAAATAGGAAAAATTTAAAGTTGCCTAGCCTGGTCATTTAGAATTTTTTGTTTTTAAATCGAAATGAGGAATTTTGATAGGAATTTGGGGTTTTTTTTCGCAGAAAAACTCTCTTTTTCATGACATGGCGATTTCCTCATTCTCTAAACCTCAGAATCCCTTTTTACCGATTTTCTGGGCGTCTTCCTGTCGTTAGGCTGAGAAACATCTTTTTATACAGGATTTTCGTAGTTTTATCAGTTTTTCCCTCTTTCCAGATTAGAATTTAAGGTACTTAAATTTTTCCCATTTTAGAATGAAACCTCAGAATCCTTTTTACCGATTTTCTGGGCGTCTTCCTCTCATTGGATGAGAAAATCTTTTTTAAAAATTTTGCGTAGTTTTATCAGTTTTTCCCTCTTTCCAGATTAGAATTTAAGGTACTTAAATTTTTCCCATTTTAGAATGAAACCTCAGAATCCCTTTTTACCGATTTTCTGGGCGTCTTCCTCATCATGAGAAACATCTTTTTTATAAAATTTTCGAGTTTTATCAGTTTTTCCTCTTTCCAGATTAGAATTTAAGGTACTTAAATTTTTCCCATTTTAGAATGAAACCTCAGAATCCTTTTTACCGATTTTCTGGGCGTCTTCCTGTCATAGGATGAGAAACATCTTTTTTACAGGATTTTCGCGTAATTTTATCAGTTTTTCCCTCTTTCCAGATTAGAATTTAAGGTACTTAAATTTTTCCCATTTTAGAATGAAACCTCAGAATCCCTTTTTACCGATTTTCTGGGCGTCTTCCTCTCATTAGGATGAGAAAAATCTTTTTTATAAAAATTTTGCGTAGTTTTATCAGTTTTTCCCTCTTCCAGATTAGAATTTAAGGTACTTAAATTTTTCCCATTTTAGAATGAAACCTCAGAATCCCTTTTTACCGATTTTCTGGGCGTCTTCCTCTCATTAGGATGAGAAACATCTTTTTATACAGGATTTTCGCGTAGTTTTATCAGTTTTTCCCTCTTTCCAGATTAGAATTTAAGGTACTTAAATTTTTCCCATTTTAGAATGAAACCTCAGAATCCTTTTTACCGATTTTCTGGGCGTCTTCCTCTCATTAGGATGAGAAACATCTTTTTTATACAAATTTTGCGTAGTTTTATCAGTTTTTCCCTCTTTCCAGATTAGAATTTAAGGTACTTAAATTTTTCCCATTTTAGAATGAAACCTCAGAATCCCTTTTTACCGATTTTCTGGGCGTCTTCCTCTCATTAGGATGAGAAACATCTTTTTATAAAAAATTTTGCGTAGTTTTATCAGTTTTTCCCTCTTTCCAGATTAGAATTTAAGGTACTTAAATTTTTCCCATTTTAGAATGAAACCTCAGAATCCCTTTTTAGCGATTTTCTGGGCGTCTTCCTCTCATTAGGATGAGAAACATCTTTTTTATAAAATTTTGCGTAGTTTTATCAGTTTTTCCCTCTTTCCAGATTAGAATTTAAGGTACTTAAATTTTTCCCATTTTAGAATGAAACTCAGAATCCCTTTTTACCGATTTTCTGGGCGTCTTCCTCTCATTAGGATGAGAAACATCTTTTTTATACAAAATTTTGCGTAGTTTTATCAGTTTTTCCCTCTTTCCAGATTAGAATTTAAGGTACTTAAATTTTTCCCATTTTAGAATGAAACCTCAGAATCCCTTTTTAGCGATTTTCTGGGCGTCTTCCTCTCATTAGGATGAGAAACATCTTTTTTATAAAAATTTTGCGTAGTTTTATCAGTTTTTCCCTCTTTCCAGATTAGAATTTAAGGTACTTAAATTTTTCCCATTTTAGAATGAAACCTCAGAATCCTTTTTACCGATTTTCTGGCGTCTTCCTCTCATTAGGATGAGAAACATCTTTTTTATACAAAATTTTCGTAGTTTTATCAGTTTTTCCCTCTTTCCAGATTAGAATTTAAGGTACTTAAATTTTTCCCATTTTAGAATGAAACCTCAGAATCCTTTTTACGATTTTCTGGGCGTCTTCCTCTCATTAGGATGAAAACATCTTTTTTATACAAAATTTTGCGTAGTTTTATCAGTTTTTCCCTCTTTCCAGATTAGAATTTAAGGTACTTAAATTTTTCCCATTTTAGAATGAAACCTCAGAATCCCTTTTTAGCGATTTTCTGGGCGTCTTCCTCTCATTAGGATGAGAAACATCTTTTTTATAAAAATTTTGCGTAGTTTTATCAGTTTTTCCCTCTTTCCAGATTAGAATTTAAGGTACTTAAATTTTTCCCATTTTAGAATGAAACCTCAGAATCCCTTTTTACCGATTTTCTGGGCGTCTTCCTCTCATTAGGATGAGAAACATCTTTTTTATAATTTGCGTAGTTTTATCAGTTTTTCCCTCTTTCCAGATTAGAATTTAAGGTACTTAAATTTTTCCCATTTTAGAATGAAACCTCAGAATCCCTTTTTACGATTTTCTGGGCGTCTTCCTCTCATTAGGATGAGAAACATCTTTTTTATACAAAATTTTGCGTAGTTTTATCAGTTTTTCCCTCTTTCCAGATTAGAATTTAAGGTACTTAAATTTTTCCCATTTTAGAATGAAACCTCAGAATCCTTTTTACCGATTTTCTGGGCGTCTTCCTCTCATTAGGATGAGAAACATCTTTTTTACAAAATTTTGCGTAGTTTTATCAGTTTTTCCCTCTTTCCAGATTAGAATTTAAGGTACTTAAATTTTTCCCATTTTAGAATGAAACCTCAGAATCCCTTTTTACCGATTTTCTGGGCGTCTTCCTCTCATTAGGATGAGAAACATCTTTTTTATACAAAATTTTGCGTAGTTTTATCAGTTTTTCCCTCTTTCCAGATTAGAATTTAAGGTACTTAAATTTTTCCCATTTTAGAATGAAACCTCAGAATCCCTTTTTACGATTTTCTGGGCGTCTTCCTCTCATTAGGATGAGAAACATCTTTTTTATAAAAATTTTGCGTAGTTTTATCAGTTTTTCCCTCTTTCCAGATTAGAATTTAAGGTACTTAAATTTTTCCCATTTTAGAATGAAACCTCAGAATCCCTTTTTACCGATTTTCTGGGCGTCTTCCTCTCATTAGGATGAGAAACATCTTTTTATAATTTTGCGTATTTTATCAGTTTTTCCCTCTTTCCAGATTAGAATTTAAGGTACTTAAATTTTTCCCATTTTAGAATGAAACCTCAGAATCCCTTTTTACCGATTTTCTGGGCGTCTTCCTCTCATTGGATGAGAAACATCTTTTTATACAAAATTTTGCGTATTTTATCAGTTTTTCCCTCTTTCCAGATTAGAATTTAAGGTACTTAAATTTTTCCCATTTTAGAATGAAACCTCAGAATCCCTTTTTACCGATTTTCTGGGCGTCTTCCTCTCATTTGGATGAGAAACATCTTTTTTATAAAAAATTTTGCGTATCAGTTTTTCCCTCTTTCCAGATTAGAATTTAAGGTACTTAAATTTTTCCCATTTTAGAATGAATAGCGCCCATCATATCTTCTTGGCCCTTGACCAAGCGGGCCCTCACCTTTATCAAAAACCTGACACAAAGGGTAATACAATAAGTTTCTTAAAAATGTCATTTGAGAAAAATCGTGCCATCTAGAAAGAAAAATGTTGGAAGTTAAAAACTCAAAAATAAGCAATTGCCTTTCTATTCTTTAAAAAAATTATGAAAACTTGTTTTTAATTTGCGAGAGATAAGAAATTCCAAATAATGTTTCAAGCATAAAAATGCGAAACTTCCTCTTCCTGTCACACCTCAAATTCTAATTATCTATGCAAAAAACTTTTTAAGTTTTAAAGGTTGTCTGCAAAAATGATTGCATAAAAAAACGTTTATGAAAGAACGTGTTTTATGCTAATTGAAAAGGCGCATCTTCCTTCACTCCCTTTCTATAAACAATGAATAAATTCCTAGTTTGAATGACCTTTACTTCTTAAGATTCTCCCTCCTCAAGACACCGGAGTCCCTACTCCTCGTCCCCGATTCTCAGATGTAACTTTCATTTTTTCACCGTGACCATGAAGGTGTCTATACCGTCTTTTAGTTCTTATTTACTCCTTTTTATAATTATACAAAATCTAATTAGTTTAGCTCAAGGTAACTTTTTTTTATGTTATATTTGTTGTTTGATTTTGGTTTTCGTAGGTGGATTCACAAGATGTTTTAAATGTCGTTCGAGAGGAGATCTGGGAAGTTGTAAAGATAGTTTTGTGTATAACAATGCGACTGCCCTTGGTGAAGTACGTGGTGTAGAAGCCGTCCCCTGCACGTCCGGATGGTGCGGAAAAATATTAGACAAAGGATCGAACGCATTCAAAGACGAAGGTATGTAGAAATTAGTCAGACCGGCAGTCATTGCTTTGGAATTTCCGTAACCTTAAAACAATGGGCAAAAAATTCATAGATTGCGCCTTTTCATTAAAATTCTGCTTGAATTTAAGAAGGTGAAGACATCTTCGCTTATAGGCTTATCTTATGGCCATTAAAAACCAATTAAGACTTCATTATCATATTTTTTGTAGAATACGGGGCTGCCACGGAACGAATATGCCTTCAAAGAGGTCCAGATGACAACGAAGAAAGATGCGCGCTGACAACTTGGAGGATGGAGAAGGTCTTCATGTGCTTTTGTCAGGGAGATTTGTGCAATAGTTCGACCAAGTTGGCATTTAGCATGTCGTTTCTATTGTTCACCGTTCACTTTCTGCTTTAGTTTCTCAATACATTAAGATGTGCCCATATAACTATTAAGACTTGAAATTTTACGAAATTATTGATATTTTTTATTTTTATAAACGCTTTTAAATAAATTATTTAAAGTTAAAACTTATTCGAAAAAACCTTAGTAAGGTGATGGAAGCACATTATAGGATTCTCGGTAGTTTTACTCGGTTTTTTGGCAGAGAAACAATAGCTTTGTTCCAACCGCAGTTTGAAACTCCTGGAGCATGCGCAGAAGGATTTAGACGTCAGATGACTTCAGATTTGACGGACAAACGATTTGAACGACGTCTAATTTGACGTCCAAATCCTTCTGCGCATGCTCCAGAAGTTTCAAACAGCGGTTGGAACAAAGCTATTATTTCAACAGGATTGTCAGAATGCCTTCTTTGACGGAGAAACATCATTTTACATCACTGTTTCCTTAAAACCACTGAGGATTCTTAAGACTTCAAAAATAGATGTTTCCCTCTTCAATATTTTCTTCTCCAAATCTAAGGACCCTATTTCTATCATTTTCCCATGAAAAAACAAAGTTTTTGCATTTAACAATGGTCCCCATAAATAATTTAAAAATAAAAGTAGTGATTTATCCTTTCATGAAGCAACCTGTATACAAAAGGAAGCTAACGCTTTTCTTTCTGTTTCATTCCTCGACTTGCAGAAACGAGTGGTGACCTGATTATTTAAAAATTACCGCCAAATAAATCGATACAAAAGATTGAAATCGACTATACAAACTTACGGCTATTTCATCAAAAATAGAAAGGTAATCTATAAAATTTAGTACTTTTTAATTTAATTTCAGTATCGTACATATTATAAATTCTATGAGGCCCTAAAAATAATCAAATTACTCAATATATTCTTCAATATCAAGTTACCTCTTGCGGTTTATTTTTCGTGATTTCATCGAACCGAGTTCCATGGGTAATTTCCCAAGATTCTCTTCTCTAAGTATTATTTTCAATTTCAAATTTTAGCGTTACTAGAAATTCTTTTTTAAATTTACTAAATTGGATTATTTTATTGGTTAATTTAGTAAAAGACCATTTCAGTTGGTCCATCCTAACCAAAAATTTATTGATTTTGTTGAAACATTTGCTTTTATGCGATTGTTCCTTGTTAATTTAAAATTATGTGAAATTTTTAATGCTAAACTACTTTTAAATTTTATGAAATCTTATGGATCTTTTACCACTTCAATGAAAATACCATTTTTTCTGTTTATAAGCTAGGCCCTTTCATTGTTTACTCGATGAAGATGCACAGAAGCTAAAGATATTTGCTTTTATTTTAATAAAAACAGAATGAGGAATTCTCTTCATGTTACCTACTTGACAAGAGTTGTTCTACTTATGACCTGAGTATGGCTTATTCATATTCTTAAATATGAATACATTCATTGAATCTGAATACTTATGATTCAAAATATGAATTGGAATAATTTTTTGAAGTTCATTTTTTTTCTCTTGTATTAATATTAAAATTGCTTATATCGTAATTTACTTCAAATTCATCAAAAAAATAAAATATTAAATAAATTTCCAAAAATTTTAAAATCTTATGAATACGTGTCTAGAAATTCATAAGTTTTTTTAAATGAAATTCTGCGAATCATTCAACATGTGCTATCTGCCTTTTGGCTACTTTTCACGAGAGGCAAAAAACTGAAGTCTTCAGATTACAGATATCACATGCTATCATTTTTGGCGGTTGAACTACTTTCTGATGAGTTTTTTGACAAAAAAAAAAAAAAAAAAAAAACGCGAGTTAGCACATGTTGCATCTTCAGCGAAGAAATTTAAATTTTGTAAACTTCCTTTCGGAAGAAAAACGTCTTAAGAAAAGACCTTTCTGACCCCTCATAGGAAAATTTATTGGAGATCTTTACCAATCATGAGGCCAAAAAACAATACTATAACAAATATATTACAATAATATTATTTTAAAAATGTAATAATAATAAAATAGCATTTTTAAAAAATAATAGAATGATAAAGTTTGACTCTGCTTTTGATTTTTTTTTGTAGGATAGCTGGCTTAATCATGGAGGAAACCGAACAGAGCTACAGTTTAGTACCTGTAACCATCGATCTCAATAATGCCACTTGTAAGCCACATAAAATATCCAACAAAACTTAATATTGTTTTTATAGTTATTCAGGTAAAAAATGATTCCAACGATGATAATCAAGAAGCCAACGTTGAAGTATCAAAAGATCAAATCATATCTTTAAACGATGGAAATCAATGGTTTAAAATTCAACTTGATAATGTCGAAGGTGCAGTTTGATATTTAAATTTGAAAAAGTAATTTTTTATATTCCTACAGATAAAACAAAAGAAGTACCTTATATACAAATAGAAAATGAAACTGAAAGTAATGAAACTGAAGTTGATGGAAATGTAGCGCATGTTATCGTCCTGGAAGATGGACAATCGCTTATTTGCAATCTAATGTTGAAGAATCAACCGTAGAAGGTATAAAATATAATTTTTTATAAGGTTTTTAAAATTATTATTTTTAGAAAATGAAGAAGTTTTGACTGTAAAAGTAGATAAAAAGGTGACAAAGAAAAAAGAAAAAACGTTTCCTTGTACAGAACCTGGTTGTAATCGCTCGTATACTTCTCACCATCATATGAAAGTAAGAAGAAAAGAGTTTTTCGTTTTTGACTTTTTTAAAGGTTCATTTGAGAAATCACACTGGAGACCGACCTTATAAATGTTCGATTGATGGATGTGATAAAGCGTTTGCCACTGATTATAGTCGGAAAGCGCATGAACGAACTCATACAGGAGAAAAGCCGTATCCTTGCCCTTTTTCAGTTTGTTTTAAAAGTTTTAAAACAAGCGGAGATCTTCAGAAGCATATAAGAACCCATACAGGTTAAATTTTTATTTTTTTATGTTCATTTTTAACATGAATATTAGGAGAGAGGCCGTTCACGTGTCCGATAAGTGGTTGTGGAAAAACTTTTACGACTTCTAATATTCGGAAGATTCATTTACGAACTCATACTGGAGAGAAACCTTATCTTTGTACCTATGAAGGATGTGGTCGGAGATTCGCTTCATCCACAAATTATAAAAACCACCTAAGAATCCATTCAGGAGAGAAGCCTACTTTTGCCGTGTTGAGGTTCATACATTCATTTAAAAATTTACTTTTTAATATTATTTCTTCAGAATTGCGGGCGGAAGTTCACGGAATACTCTTCGCTTTATAAACACCATTTAGTACACTCGCAAGTTAAAAATTACAGATGCTTTTTTTGCGGGAAAACATATCGGCAACTTTCGACATTAAATACGCATAAGAGGACCATCCATGGGGTGATATCTGCTGAGGATGGAACTGAAATTATTTTAGAGCAAATGCGAGTTGGGAAAGATGGGAGTAAAAGTTTTAAAAATATCACATCCAACGTAAGTTCCCAGAAGTATTTTCGTTTAAGATGCAACATGGCTACTTTTCAGGAGAGACAAAAACTGAATCGTAGTCTTCAGATTTTAGATAACACTATCATTTTTGGCAGTTGAACTGCTTTATGATTAGTTTTTTACAAAACTGAACTGACGACCGTGGTAGATTTCTCATATTCAATAAAAATCTCAAAATGCGAGTTAGCACATGTTGCATCTTCAACGACGATTTTACTTTTCTTTCTTTTAATGTTGTCAAAGAATCATGTCCGGGCGGTTAAGTACAAGACGCTTACTTAACGGGGCGGTTAAGTACAAGACGCTTACTTAACGGGGCGGTTAAGTACAAGACGCTTACTTAACGGGGCGGTTAAGTACAAGACGCTTACTTAACGGGGCGGTTAAGTACAAGACGCTTACTTAACGGGCGGTTAAGTACAAGACGCTTACTTAACGGGGCGGTTAAGTACAAGACGCTTACTTAACGGGGCGGTTAAGTACAAGACGCTTACTTAACGGGGCGGTTAAGTACAAGACGCTTACTTAACGGGGCGGTTAAGTACAGACGTTACTTAACGGGGGTTAAGTACAGACGCTTACTTAACGGGCGGTTCAGACACTTAACGGGGCGGTTAAGTACAGACGCTTACTTAACGGGGCGGTTAAGTACAGACGATTACTTAACGGGGCGGTTAAGTTCAGACGATTACTTAACGGGGGGTTAGTACAGACGCTTACTTAACGGGGCGGTTAAGTTAAACGCTTACTTGGGGGTTAGTACAGTTAACGGGCGGTTAAGTACAGCTTAACGGGGCGGTTAAGTACGCTTACTTAAGCAGACGCTTACTTAACGGGGCGGTTAAGTACAGACGATTACTTAACGGGGCGGTTAAGTCAAACGATTACTTAACGGGGGGTCAGACACTTAACGGGGCGGTTAAGTACAGACGCTTACTTAACGGGGCGGTTAAGTACAGAGATTACTTAACGGGGCGGTTAAGTTCAGACGATTACTTAACGGGGGGTTATGTACAGACTTACTTAACTGGGCGGTTATGCTTACTAACGGGATGTTTAAGGGCACGCTTATTGGGATGGTTGAGTACAGCTATTTAACGGGCTGTTAAGTACAGCTTATCTAACGGGGCGGTTAAGTACAGACGCTTACTTAACGGGGCGGTTATGCTTACTTATTCGCTACAGCCAAACCTAGGCCATATTTTAATTTTTCTTTTTGTTATTTTTTTAGCTTTTAAGTCTTAAAAAAGATCAGACTGCAATAAGTACTCTTGATGGAAACGTTTACATTATTAGTGAAGATGTGAGTGCACTTTGAAATACCTAACGATTTTTTAAAATGATTTTTTTATAGGATGAAGTTTTAAATGATTTTAAAATAGAAGATGCACAAAGCAATGAGACTGAAGTACCGTATGATGCAATGTAATTTCTTTTATTATGCCTTTACTTATCTTAATCCTTTTGATAAATTTTTAGTATTTTACGATCGAGTACATAAACACCGAGGTTATCTCCGACCCTTTTAATCTGCGTGAGTAAATCACCTAATGTCTTCAGAGAGTCGTATTGTTCGCCTAAATAATGAGTCACAATAAAGTCTTCTAAATTTGAATCGCCGTGTTTATTGGCAGTTTTAGCCAAATTTACAAGACTCTAATGTTTTAAATTAATTTGTGGCGAAAATAAATATTTCTAGTCATATTACGTCCAGGATTTCTTTTTCGATTTTAATGGCTGCCATGACTGCGGAGCATGGTTCCCATTCTTCTTCTTTCGGCGGTTCGATCGCCGTAAGTTTTAACCGTCCGCCGCGTGTGTTTTGATATCTAACCAATCCATAGCATGGTCTAATTCTTCCTTCGCGTTTTTCGTAAACATAGCATGTAAGCCTGGTAAAGCGACGGTATCTTGATTAAAAAAGCTGCCCTTAAATTTTTTGTTTCAATATTAGTTAATTCTAATCATTTGTACCATGCTTAAGTAATTGTAACCCGCTGATAATTCTTTGTTTATCTGTTCATTGATCATTTTCTCGCTCTCCTCATGAAATCCATGTCTGGTCGATGACTCTTTAGAAACATTCCTTTTTGCAACATCGAACGTTTTCATACCATTTTGTATAAAACTATTATTTATTGTATCCCTAAATACACTAGTTAATAACCTAATCATTTTAATTTATTTAACCTCATATGTTATTACAAATTAAAAAATTTCAAAACGTGTATAGCTTAGAATAGATGACATTAAAAATTAAAACGTGTTTTTCTCCATTTTTCGGCATAAAAACGTCCTTTTTTTGGCTTTTTTAATCCAAGAATCCACCTTTTCTCCTATTTTCTCGGTTTATTGGCCAAGGAAGCTATATACTTAATTTTCGCAGTTTCCCTCTTGGTGGGGTTTGGGGATTTTTTGGACCAAGAATCTTGTTTTCAGCCAATTTTTGGGCTTTTGTCCTAGAAACCACTTTTTCACTTCCTTAAAGAAGTTACCTCATCGTTAGATTTTAGGGGACGCATCTTCCAGATTTCTTCCCATTTTTCCATTATTGGCCAAGAGGTCTACAGTTAACCAGATTTTTTGATTCTGTTGTTGTGGTGTTGTTTTGTTGTTTTTGTTGATTCCTTGAGAAAAGTTTTTTTAAGGGGTTTTCCTGTTTTTTGGCTAAGAATTTTATTAAAGACTTAAGCATTTTATAAATTTTTAGGGCTTTTCTTGAGGAACACCCAGTATTTTGACCAAGCAACTTCCCCCTTTTTCTTTGTTTTCTTTGTTAAATGGCCTATAAGCCTCTGTCCCCCCTTAACTAGATAACTTTTTTAGTAAGTTTAGAAAATATAAAATGATTGATATAAATTTTTATAGGCTATTTCGGGGTGATATACTAAAAAAAGGTTGAGATATTGAGAAAACAAAAATTCTGTATGGGCGTCCAATTTTGGAAGAGCATCACATTATATTTTCTCAACATACTTTTTCTATCTCAATATATTTTGAATAAATAAATAAAAGCATATTTTTTGGATAAAAATCAATGAATTCCATACTTAGGATCATATTACAACAAATATTTGAACGAAAAATTTTAGGTTGGTAAGCTTTATAAAATAAACTGGTGGGGTGAAATGGCAGTGAAGTCGAAGTTAACAAGTAGAAAAACTGTAAATTGTCTCGTTGACCTTTCCACACTGTAGGACCGTTCCGTAGAAATTTGTTGACCAACTTGTAGGATTCCGTTTATTGTAGATTTAATTAGTTAAGTCTTAGTTTCTGTGAAGTTCAAACGTTTAGTGTGAAACCGCCCTTTTCTTTTAAATCAAACCGTGTTTTCCATAATTTTTCTTTAATCTACGAATGAATCGGGCTTCTAAATCTGTGATTTCCTAATTGAGTCAAGACTATGAAACAAGGCTTAAATAAAAGGTTAAAGAAGTCTAGAAACAATCTCCCAGATGTTTCTTCAAGTAAGTGGTACAAGGGCGTATCCTTATTTCTGTTTACTGTTTCTTATTAAAACAACCTTTTCTTCAGAAATTTCTTAATCGAATTTACATTCCTTAAAATTAAGGACTCGTCATTATCTCCCATTGAGCGTTAAGTGACAATTTAGTAATTTACATCATTAGCAGTCAGGGCAGTTTTATTCGATACACTTGAGTGAACTTTTGATATTCGAGGGATTGTCCTATTATCCTCGCTTCCTGTCGAATATCTTTTCACTTTTTATTCTTCTTTTGTTAATACATTGATCCCTGTTAACATTCTCGAGTTGTTTCTGAATAAATTTAGCATTCGATCAAGGTACAAACGCCGGTACTCAATTGTAAATAGTTTTTTTTCTTTATGGGACGTTTTATTTTTGAATGAACTTTTTAAAATAACGGTGTCTCTATTTTGTTATTAACCAAATATTATTCTGAACAGTTGGTACGTTTTTTTCATATAACTAAATATTTAAATCATGGGATTGAAAATTTCATGTAGCAAGGATTATTTTGGGGTTGTTTTTTTGATCTACTGGTAGAGAAACGCTCATTTTACGGTTTTACGCCTGAGAAACACCTTTTTCTACTGTCTTTTCTTACGCACACAATTTTTACTTTTTCCCTGTTTTCTGGTTGAGAAACCCCTGAGAAACTGAGCACTTTGGTATTTTTCTGGGTATTTCTATTGCATGCACACAGTTTGATTAGCTCAGAAGTCTTATTCGCTTCATATGCTATCATCGCTGCTGTATCTTTTCTATTGTCTATTTTGCTGAGAGACGTCCTTTATGGTCATTTTGATCTATCGGTTGATGAGCACTCATTTGGCCGTTTTCCGCAGTCTTTCGGTTGAGAAACCTTCGTTTCTCGTTTTAAATTTTCTTGTTACCTAGGCTGGAAACCATTCTTGTCGTTTCTTGTGTCTGTCGACTAAAAAGCTTCCTTGGCCCCCTATTTTCCTTGGGCTTTCTGCTCAAAAAACCTCAGTTCAAGCAGGTTTTACAAGGTAAAAATTTGGGCCAAAAAACCTTCTTTTTGGTCATTTCTGTGGTCTTTTGGTAAAAAAATGTCCTTTATTTTGTGTTTTCCTGACAGTTTCCCACAGTATTTTGCCCAAGGTTGGTGGGTTTTCTTCTCCATTCACTAATTTTTTTCGCTCATTTGTTTTTCTCTGGATTTTTTTTAGGGAAGAGGGGATTTGAGAATTTTTTAAAAATTATGACTATACAGCTAGGCAGAGAGAAAGGCCAAGATAAAAATACAATGTTTATCTTTAAGTTAAAAAAATTTCTTCTTAGTTGAATACAAAGCATTTTATTATTCCTGCGAATACTTGAGTCATGAGTAAGTTTTCCCGGTTGCCTTATCTTGATTAAACCTTATCTCGTAAACACACAGAGGATTAAAAAGTACTTATTTCGCTCTGAATACACAATATTTCAGGCCTTGTAAAAATGTCCTAACCTTAAAAATTTATTCGATCATTTTTTAATTTTCTGATGTACATTTTTCGTTTAGAATTGGCCTAATTTGAGAAATGTATGATGACAACTTGGGCAGAAAGGATGCATCGGCGAGCTGCAACATTTAGTAACGTTGTCACATCATGTGGTCAACCCAACGTTCCATATCCAAGACGGCTTGAAAAGTAATTTATTTTTACAAAACTAACTTTAATTAATTATTTTTTTTAGAGTTAAATTTGGCGTTCCTTTGGAGGAAGTTTGCAAAAATGATATACCGGGTCCATTATTGGTAATTTTTGTTTTTAAATATATTGTGTTTGATTGGTTTTTTTAGGTTTTAATTTTGAAATTGAACAAAGCGGCGCCGGTGAAAAAAGATGTTTTTAGAGCGCCAGGACATCAAGGGAATATGAAAAAACTCGTTCATTTCTTCAAACTGGCCGTCTTGTCAATATGGACAACTATTCCGTTTACACTATAGCGTCCGTTTTAAAGAAGTTCCTTCGGAAAATCCCTGGCGGCATTTTCGGACGGACAAACGAGCAACAGCTCTTCACCATCGTCCAAATGGAAAACGTCGATGAACAAAGAGATGAAATCCACAAGTAAATAATAAATTTTCTTTATTTTTTTATTTATCATTTTTTACAGGTTGATAACTTCCCTCCCATTATACACTCAGCGTTTATTGGTCCTTCTTTTTGGCACCTTTCAAGTAATCGCCAGTAACGCCGAAAAATTCAATACAGGAATGACATCTGAAGCTTTGGGAGTATCGGTCGCCCCCAGTTTTTTTCAAAGTTGCGTTGCCGATGGAAAACTGCCAAAATGGAAGATGTGCTACGGTTTAAAGTAAGTTTCTCTCCTATTTCTTCTGTTTTTAAATGTATATTCGTGTGTCTTAAAATTATAAAATGAAAAAACAATTTTTTTGTTTTAATTAGAAGTTCTTAAATGTACAAACACGCATGTACAAAACCGTTAACTTTTACAGCTTGAAATAACAATTTCCTTTTCATTTAATATGAATAATTTTTTTAAACATTCTTTCTGCAAATTTTCAAAAATATAAAAAATTTTGAGGTCAAAAATATTAAAGGAGAGTTTGAAGGGCTAGAAGATAATCAAACCTCAAAATTTTTGTTTTGGAAACTTGTATCTTCGTGATAAATCAATATTTTATTTTAAAAATTGATTTTAACGGCAGATTAACTCAGGGGTTATGTATTTGTATTTTTATCTGTTCATTTGGTCATGGTTTGACTTTATTAATAAATTTAATAACTTATCTTTGGATTAGTATTCTCTGTTTTATTTGTTCTATGTTCTAGTTAGTCTGGTGAAGTTTTTACAAGGCTGAAAAATTTATATAGTGGAGCTGAAAGTTGATATTAATAAAATTTGTTTTTTCATATTTTGGATACAAAAATAAAATAAAACTTCACCAAACGCAATTTGAAAATAGATTCACTGTATAAATTTTTCTTTAGCTATTTTGTAAATATGCAACCTTGTAAATATTGGCTTATTGTTTGTTCTTGCTCAACCAAAAAATAGGCTGAAGTTCATGTAAGTGGATTTAATAAATGTTGCTTTACTGAATGTTATTTAATTTAATGCATGATTTCTTTTTTTCTATTTTGTATATCTTGCTTATTTTTTGAAATTTAGTTATTACATTATTTAAATTTCTATATTTAATTTTTAGGTTGCGACCCAGATAATGAAATTAATGATTGATAACTTCGGAGCTTGTGATTTGTTCGGAAGGTCCAACTATGAGTTCTACGCGCGAATTACAGGAAGAATATTGAAAGTTGAGAACGATTGGATATTCAGTTTTCGCTATCCTCCTGATTTCTCTTGTAAGTATTTAAACTATTCTAATATCTTTCTTCAGCAATATAATTTCGCCCTTATTTGATAAAATTTTATTGGATTTCTGCCTTCAATTTTTGTATCCTTCACGTTGATTTATTTTCAGGTCAACTCTCAGACCATGAAAAAACGTGTCTTCAATATGAGTGTGAGAGATGGGGTTTAAAATTCAATTTGGAAAGTAAGTCTATAATGGCCCTAATATTTTAAAGATTATTTTGATTTTTTTAAACATAATTTTTCCTCCTAAGTAGTACGTTGAGCTTGATTTAGAACCTTTTTCTTTGAGAAATTTCCCGAAATGGCGTTCAAACTTAATAAAGAAAATGGGGTCCACCACACATTTTTTCTAGTAAAAGGGATCTGAAAAGTTTAGGAATCTCTGTTCTAAAGTGTGATTAATGGTTAGCCTAATCCTTGAAAATATGCCAGTCATAATGAATGTTTACTGAAAGTGTGCTGTAATGAAGATATTACTGCATACTTTGTTTTATTAAGCAAAACTTATTGAGATTTTTCAGCTATGTCGCATCAAGAAGAAAGCCAATCGACGCCTGCTTTACTTCATTTACCTGATCTTGATAATGGAGCTTCCAGTTCACTCGGCATCATACCTGAGAACAATCTTCTCGAAAGCTGTACTCGTCTTTCAATCAGCCTAGAAGAAAATGGCCTGTTCAAGGTAACTTAAAATAAAATAAAATTTTATTTTTCTACATCTACAAACTAAATTTTAAACAGGCCAACAACTTTCTACGGTGGACATGTTGTCATTAATTTGTAAAGAATAAAGGTTAGATCAAAAATTGAGTTCTTCACAGTTTAGAATTCGCTTTTTTATTTTTATTTTCGGGGCACTAGTTTGTTTTTTGTCCATTGTTACAGGTATCAGGACGTTCATGTTTGTCAATTTTAAGTACAAATCATGCCTCATTCACTTTGGCACTATCATGCTAAACAAATTTTTAATTGTACATCTTTGTTTAACAAGTCTGCTTTTTTGGAGATGTCTTAAAATTGTTTTTTGAAAGAAATTTTAATTTTTAGGGTTCGAGCAGATCTTCATCAAGCAGTGCGTCCGCACATCATATGACTCTTGAGGAGTTAAAAGCCGTCAATCGATATGCCGAAAGTACCAAAAGCCTTACTTATCTCCCCAGGTAAATTAATATTAATTTTTATTCCCACGTGTCTGAAGAATAGTTGAAACACAACAAAAGGTTTATTTATGTACGTAGGTTCATGAAAGGCAAACGGCCAGAATGAGAACAAGATCCGAATGGTTTTTAAACCCTGGATATAGACTAGCTTCTTCAATGGATAGTGATCCGACTTTACATGTCCTAAGAGGGTCTAACAACTTCACATCTTCTGGGAATATTGGTACAGTGAACAAAAATTTGAAAGGACTTTTTATTTTATTTTTTTGCACTTTGCTTTTGAGCTCGTTTAAACGCTTTTTTTAAATTATTTTTGGTTGGAATGGGATTGGAAATTGTTAATGATTGGTGTGGAAAGGTCAGGCCTAATAAAGTTTTTAAAACTTTACAATTGGCAAACTTATTTTGAGGAAACTCTTTTTATTCTTCTTGGGTGGCTCATGTACCTGGAGAACAAAACTTGGCAGATGTTCTTCCTAAAACCCCTGAGATGGTCAAAATTAAACAATTTTTATACCCAAATGTTTATTGGGCTAATAACCACCTAAAACCTAAAAATAAATTTGCCAATATTTAAAGTTTTATAAATTACTTTAAAACATTATGAAGTATTATTTTTATTTTATTATTGTTATTATGGTAAGTATATACAAATCTCACACAAGGGATCCTGTTATTTCTGTCATTCCATTGATTTTTTAAAATCATGGATATACAGGGTGGAAACTTAGTGTCCTACCCAGTTAACTTGGAAACGAATCTAAAAATTTAAATTGTAGTCACCCTAATTTTAAACGTAGATTCTAATTCTGATAACTGATTTTCGCCCAAAACGTCAGAAACCGGTTCCTTTAAAACAGACTAGTTTCCTTAATGGGAACCCCCTTTTTTTATGGAAAATTTGGATCCCACACTCAATTTTACCTAAAATGCTCCTTTGTTTAAGTTTTAACTATCTTATAAGTTAGTTATTGTCTTTAAAAATGTTTCTTTCAGACCTCACGGGTCAAAAAGACCCATATTCATAATCCAACTTAACCCTTTATTTTTTTTTCACTGGCGCAGCACTTTTCCCCCTCTTTGCCCTCATTTTCCCCGACCGCTCCCAGCGCCCAGCAAAGCACAGAAAGCGACGAGTGATGCGATCATCACGTAGTTCATTTCTTCCCCAACAGATTGCCAGTTTTTGCATGTCGCTAGCGCCACGGGAAGCGAAGGTATTAAATTTTTTAGAGAGGCTTCCCGCTGGCGCTGGGCTAAAGTCGCCTGCGGTCTCCAAACGAAAAGCGCAAATGGCCTGCGGTCTCGAAAGGGTTAAGTTTGTCTGTAGTGCCATCTTTACGTCCGTTGCCATTTATTCCAGAATAATTACTGCAGCAAGTTTCATCAAATTTTGACTTTTTGCTCTATCTTGATATGTTTTACAGTTAACCTAGTTAGTAGGGGGGGGGAATAAATTTCCACCCTGTATATCATAGCTTAATTTAAAATTTTGAAAGCCTTTTAAATTTTACTATGGTCTAATGAATGTATCAAAATTTTCCTTTGAATATTTGACGGGACTGGGCTCGGTGTTTTTGGTATCACCTCATACATTTGGGGTTTTTCCTCAGCATGATTTAATCGCTCATTTCTTACTTTGAGTGCACCGCTTTTAGAAAATCCATGATAATTTAAAAAACTTAAAGTCGATTATTTGTTTTCAGGGTGTACAGGCTTGAGTGCTAGTGCTGAATCTGTTTCAAAAAGAAGTTGCGTTCGTCGAAATTCAAGCCGTTCAAAACATAACCGCTCGTCGTCCAGAAGAAATAAAGAAAACGGAAGTAAATCCGTACAAAAAACACAACAAAGTCAAGACGGATCTCAACCCATCCAAATCAACCTAACATATAAACCAAGAATATAAAAACTAAGCGATTATTTATTTATTTAATATTCGTTATTCTTTTTAAAATTTATATTTCGTTGTTTATTTTTCTAACCAACTAGTCAGTTTTAACACAAAACATGACTATTTATCCGCTTCATAAATGTACGCTTTTGGGTGTTAGCTTGAACGGGCTATTTTGCAATTTTTTGGGCCTTATTTTATTTTAAAATGAATTTTCCAACTTAGAACACCATGTTTGAAACAAGGTTTTTCTACTCCAAAATTTAAAACTTGATGTGATTTTTTCTAACTTGAAACTAAAAATTTTGATATGCTCAGTTCTTTAATATTTTTTTCTTGCCAAATGAAAGGATAGTTCATATTTTTTTATTGTCGTCCTAACATCTTCGCCTGATAACTTTATTATATAAGAAAATACCAAAGAAATCATTTTTTTTATTCTTTAATTTTCCACATTTTGTGATTTCTCAAGTTTTCTATGTACACATTTTTAAATGTTCCTTTTTTACATCGTTTTTCACTAAACATGCACCTTTTGTGTATGTTTATTTTTTAAAAGACAAATTTTTTATACATTTTTTATTTATTTAAATCTACATCACATGCCTATTAATCCAGATTTTATTTTATATTCTGGGTTAGTAATCTGAGGCTGTGAGAAACCATTTTGAAATATAATTTAATTTCTATATGTCAAGACTGAATTGTTTTTTAATTAAAAAGAAAAATAGATAATCTGAACCATTTTTAAAAAAATGTCTTTTCTGGTTCAAGTTGTTACCGCTCCCCCCACCGATTAGAATCGAATATCTAAAAAAAAGAAAAACGATATCCATAAATGTGAAAACGAGATACCTTCCGCACGATCTCAGTGTTCATATTTCTTTTAAAAATTTTTTATAAAAAGCGGTTTGGTGTTAACGTGTGTATTTTTATTTCACAAATATTCACTGCCAAAGTTTTTGAATTAATAATAATTTTTTAAAGAAAATCATTCCATTCCTGTTGTGCACTATTGCATTTATAAATGGGCCAAAGTATTTTGTAACCGTTTGTGTCAAGTTATAGATGATTTCGTCAGTATTTGTTGTGAGATGATTTTGTAAATATATATTTTTTTTCTCTCCCAAATTGTAAAATTGTGTGTAACTTTGCTACTTGAATTAATAAAAATTTAACTGTTTCCTATTATTTTTTGTAAATTGTTGACTGACATACTTAAACAATTTTATGTCCAGGAAAACATCAGTGACGGATGGCTTTAAAGTCGGGCTCTATCCAACTGCGCCGAAAAAAGGCCAACTGCGCCGGGACTCCAAGGGTACCCCTAATCCGCTGTCATTACCGATACCAACTGCGCCGAAATTATTTACTTTGGGGAAAACGAAACATAAGCACCTTTCACCCGGCCTTAATGATTAAAAATGGAAAAAAAAATGACTGTACCTAAGGAATCTAGGAACGAGGTAGCGTAGGATGCGCTCGTTGGATACCACTAGGGGGTTAATTTTTTTCCTCTCGCGAGGATGCGCTCGTAAGATACCTCTAGGAGGTTAATTTTTTCCTCTCGCTAGGATGCGCTCGTTAGATACCTCTGGGGGTTAATTTTTTTCCTCTCGCGAGGATGCGCTCGTAAGATACCTCTAGGGGGTTAATTTTTTTCCTCTCGCGAGGTTGCGCTCGTTAGATACCTCTATTGTTTATTAATTTTGTTCGGCGCAGTTGGTCATAGGCTTAGAGCCCAAGAGATTATCTGATAGGACTCCCGGCGCAGTTGGCAATAATTTTTCAATCCAGGTAGTCACTTCGGCGCAGTCGGTAGTCAGCCTTAAAGTCACTACTGATTGATGAAGATCGTCAGACCTTTGAGGGTCCATTTCAAGAAACCATACTTCAAGGGTATCATAATAATTTTTTTTGGAAAAGTCCTATATCGAAGCAACTCGATCAACCAACGAAAAAATTCCTAAACTTTTCAGCAAGCGGAGTGAGGACCTAAAAAAAAGATTCTTGAAACCAAGGGAAATACTGTAAAAAGGGATTTTTATGTCTTAAAACTGAGGAATTGTCCTGTAAAAAGGGGTTTATTGGTCATAAAACGAGGGGGAAATCCCAAAAAATGGGGTTCCTTTGTCTAAAAGTCGAGGAAAACTCCTGGAAATCCTGTAAAATAGGTCTCTGTCCTAAATACCGAGGAAAACCCTGGAAAAACCTGTAAAAATCGCAACCCCAAACTTTTAGCAAGCGGAGCGAGGACCTAGGAAAAATGATTTCAAAATATTTCTCAAAACCAAGGGAAAATACTGTAAAAAAGGGATTTTGATGTCTAAAACTGAGGAATAGTCCTGTAAAAACGGGGTTTATTGGTCATAAAACCAGGGAAAAATCCCAAAAAATGGGGTTCCTTTGTCTAAAAGTCGAGGAAAACTCCTGGGAATCCTGTAAAATAGGTCTCTGTCCTAAATACCGAGGAAAACCTGTAAAAATCACAACCCCAAACTTTTTAGCAAGCGGAGCGAGGACCTAGGAAAAATGATTTCAAAATATTTCTCAAAACCAAGGGAAAATAGTGTAAAAAAGGGATTTTGATGTCTAAAAACTGAGGAATAGTCCTGTAAAAACGGGGTTTATTGGTCATAAAACCAGGGAAAAATCCCAAAAAATGGGGTTCCTTTGTCTAAAAGTTGAGGAAAACTCCTGGGAATCCTGTAAAATAGGTCTCTGTCCTAAATGCCGAGGAAAAACCTGTAAAAATCACAACCCCAAACTTTTTAGCAAGCGGAGCGAGGACCTAGGAAAAATGATTTCAAAATATTTCTCAAAACCAAGGGAAAATAGTGTAAAAAAGGGATTTTGATGTCTAAAAACTGAGGAATAGTCCTGTAAAAACGGGGTTTATTGGTCATAAAACCAGGGGAAAATCCCCAAAAATGGGGTTCCTTTGTCTAAAAGTCGAGGTAAACTCCTGGAAATCCTGTAAAGTAGGTCTCTGTCCTAAATACCGAGGAAAACCCTGGAAAAACCGCAACCCCAAACTTTTTAGCAAACGGAGCGAGGACCTAGAAAAAATTATTTCAAAATATTTCTCAAAACCAAGGGAAAATACTGTAAAATTGGGATTTTATGTCTAAAAACTGAGGAATAGTCCTGTAAAAAAGGGGTTTATTGATCATAAGACGAGGGTAAAATCCCCAAAAATGGGGTTCGTTTGTCTATAAGTCGAGGAAAACCCCTGTAAAAATCGCCATCCTTTGAAGTACCCCTCCGAAATTTTCTAATTTTTGAAAATGTTACTATATGTTAATAATTATGAAAATTTTAGTAATTTATGTATTTATTAAATTTTTATAATAGCTCTTTGATATGAAATAAAACAAGATTATACGAGAATAAAACAAGCTTATATGAGAATTTTCATAGGTCCTAAAAATAAAGTTGGCTAACCTAAGGCTTCCTCAGTTTTGTCTCGTCGACAAGAAATTCGCCATTCTTCTTTTTGAGGTCAACTGAAAAAGAAGGTGAGAACAATTTTTTATTTTTTGAATATTTAACTTGTAAATATTTGTGATTTGTTTTCTTTTTAAAAGTAGCTTATTCCGTATTTTAATTTGTATAAGGTTTTTTTTGTGTTTATTTTCTTATTTTTTGTCTTCTGAATAGTTAAAAATCGGCCAACCTAGACCGACCGCGTGCTGTTCACACTTCATGTTTCTTGATGTTTTCAGTACTTATAGGATAAACTTTTGTTTAATTCTTTGAAATTTAAACTATTCTTAAGATCACGATTTATAAATATTCTAATATTTACACGCCTAATTCGGAAATTAAAGGGGTTAGAAGTTTTTGACAACGCCACGTGGTCACTCGGGTGATGCTCCCAGCTTTCTATAATTTTTTTTAGTCATTTAGAGGAGTTTATGTTTCTTTTTATTTTTCTAATTCATTTCTTTTCCCCTGGTAAATCCTAATCGTTAGGCTTCCTCAAATTTGTGTTTAACCTTTAAGTGCAAGCTGTGATGAAGGAATTGAAACTTTGCGGTTTCCAACCCAAGGGTTCTTACGAATCCTGTGAAGGCATTGAGCGTCTGAGCTGCACAGTTTACTCAAATTAATTTTTTTCACCATTCTTTAACTAAATGTCCCATGTCGTAATATTCATGATTAAAGCCAAAATTTAGACTACCAGACCCTAAAATCTGTGAAGGTTGAGAACGTCTGAGCTGCTTATTTTGTGTTTAACCTACACAGTCGACATGACAACTTACAGCCCTCCTTCTGCCTCAGCGGCTTTTGCTGCAAAGAATAGCAATTTAAACAAAGAAATCGGTAGATGAAGCTCCTTGCTAATGTCCTCACTGGCATCTTCTTTCTTATTTCTGCTGTAGAAAAATTTGTGTTTCGGATTCCATAATTAGTCAAAACTTTTATAAACCTCTATGAGCTGCAGAGCTTGATATTCCTCCATAATGCGTTAAGAAAATACTAAAAAAAATTGTTGCTCTAGTTGTTGTTTGCCTAGTTCCTCAAAATGTGCTCTAAAATACCAAAATTTACTGGGAAAAAACTGCCAGATTCAGTCTGTCAAAATGTAGTTTTACATGTCACAACCGTTGTTGTATCTTCATTTGTAAACTCGTCATGAAGAGTCCAATTGGGAACCATTGATGCTGAACCCTGCCTGATCTAAAAAAAAAAAATAAAAAAAAAAAATAATAATTTTAAAAAGAAATTTTCACTCTCTGGAAGTGCTAGCTGTGATGAAGGAATCGAAACTTTGCGGTTTCCAACCCAAGGGTTCTAACGAATCCTGTGAAGGCATTGAGCGTCTGAGCTGCACAGTTTTATTAAAACCATTTTTTCACCAATTCTTTAAAAATGTCTTGATTGTGAAAGCCTAATTTGGGTTGAAATCGTTTTACTTCCATAAAATACTTAATCTTCTTTGCTTAGAGTGTTTAACATCCCATTAGGATAATGATGACCTGTTGGAACCTGGGCATTATTAGCTTTGTTCCAACCACAGTTTGAAACTGGTTTGAAACTACTGGAGCATGCGCAGAAGGGTTGGACATCAAATTTGACGTCGTTCTAACGTTTGTCCGTCAAATCTGAAGTCAAGTTAGACATGCAAATCCTTCTGCGCATGCTCCAGAAGTGTCAAACCAGTTTCAAACCGCGGTTGGAACAAAGCTAATATGTGGACTTTTCCAACTCTATAAAGAAACCTTTGAAAAAATGAAATCTATAAGTGAGCTGTGATGAAGGAATTGAAACTTTGCGGTTTCCAACCCAAGGGTTCTTACGAATCCTGTGAAGGCATTGAGCGTCTGAGCTGCACAGTTAATTTTTAACTTTATTTTCTCTTCAACAAAATTGTATCTTGTGCAATTGCTATGGTTGGCAATTCCCTTTCTCCTGTAAAATGCTTCTGTTTTTCTCCCTTTTTCTTTTGATGGTAAAATTTATTCCCTAGTTCCTGGTATTTCTGGTTGTTTCTTATATTATTTGTATATCGGTTAATTGTCCTTTTTCTGAGTTGAAATAAACCACAAGATATAAAGATGCTTTGTCATGATGATAGATTATGGATTCTTTTGCGGTTTCCAACCAAAGGGGTAAAACCCTATGAAGGTCAAGAACGTCTGAACAAAGCATTCTCTTATTTTTATTTATATTCTTAATTTTTTCAGACTTAATTTTAATCTTTTTGTTTTATATTGTAGCAACATGGCGGACGCTGCTCCAGCCGCTCGTGGTGGTTTCCGTGGTGGATTTGGTGGTCGTGGAGGACGCGGTGGTGCAAGAGGCCGTGGTCGTGGACGTGGAAGGGGCCGTGGTCGTGGAAAGGAAGCCGAAAAAAGAATGGATGCCTGTCACCAAACTTGGCCGTCTCGTCAGAGATATGAAGATCACTTCTTTGGAAGAAATTTACTTATTCTCCCTTCCCATCAAGGTACTAAAAAAACCCTCATCCTATTCTATTTAATGATTTTTTTTTTTCTTCACTAAAGGAGTTTGAAATCATCGACTTTTTCATTGGGCCTAACCTTAAAGATGAAGTTTTGAAGATCATGCCTGTTCAGAAGCAGACTCGTGCTGGACAGAGGACCAGGTTTAAGGCTTTTGTCGGTAAGTTATTGTTCAATTATTGATTATTTTATGTATGAATGATGACACCTACAACCACTGAATCGATTATTGTATGAATTTTATTGATTTAATTTACCACTATCTGATGTTTATTTTATCCTATATAGTTTTTGTAATTTTTTTTTCGTGTTACTTAAGTTTGGTTTTATTTTTAAAGCGATTGGGGACAGCAATGGACACATCGGTCTCGGTGTCAAGTGCTCCAAGGAAGTAGCGACCGCTATTCGTGGTGCTATCATCCTTGCTAAACTTTCTGTCGTCCCTGTTCGTCGTGGATACTGGGGTAACAAGATCGGAAAGGCCCACACCGTCCCATGCAAAGTGACTGGAAAGTGCGGTTCAGTCCAGGTGAGGCTTATTCCTGCCCCCAGAGGAACCGGAATCGTCGGCGCTCCCGTTCCCAAGAAGCTTTT
Organism: Orius insidiosus; assembly: GCA_014119065.1. NCBI lineage: Eukaryota > Metazoa > Arthropoda > Insecta > Hemiptera > Anthocoridae > Orius > Orius insidiosus. The sequence goes on along the minus strand of JACGAQ010001202.1, from coordinate 24,328 downwards.
GCAGATGGCTGGTATCGAGGATTGCTACACCTCCTCCAGAGGATCCACTGGTACTCTTGGAAATTTCGGTAAGCCTGGATATTTTGTTTGAGATTATAATATTCCTGTTGATTTTCAGCTAAGGCAACTTATGCGGCGATTGCCAAGACTTACGCGTACTTGACTCCTGATCTCTGGGACCAAGACAACAAACTTCAGGCTCCTCCATACAGCAGATTTGCTGACCATTTGGATAAATGCCATCATCCTCCGGGACTGACACAATAAATTAAATTTTAACATCTGAATAAATTTCTTTCTTATCCTTTGCCACCTCATATCAACAGACAAAGTTTATATTCTAGAACAGAGGAGGAATATACTTACCGCCCCTTCCTTACTTAAGAAAAAATAATTAAAAGGGAAAAAAACTATAATAAAATATAAAAAAATGTACTTTGCTGAAAAAGTAATGTGAGGTTGGAACTGTATGTAAGTATTCTATTGAAACCAATATAAAAACTAGGTATTACACATACGAGGTGTGGCTATTAAATAATCGGACTGATGCTGCTGTCAGCAAAGTGCGAGCGTGACGCGACAAGTTTAAACATATTTAGTCTAAGGGTCCTTCCCCAACTCTCAGCTCGCTGGACAAGTCGTCAGGTCGCTCTGTTCGACTGGAGGAGTCGATTGAAGTAGTGTTCGCATTAGTGGTGCGTCGGAAAAATGCCAAGTAGTCAGATGGAACAACGAGTTAACCTGAAGTTAAAAAAAAGATTTTTTTTTTAAATTCGGCATCCCAGTGTTGGATCATCCACCGTACACTCCCGACCTTGCCCCCTGTGACTTTTTTCTATTTCCTAAGGTGAAATCGGCGCTAAAAGGAACAAGACTTAAAGGGTGGAAGCGGTTAAGGCAAAAGCGACGGAGGTACTGAACCAGCTAACAGAAGAGGACTTCCAGCACTGCTTCCAACAATGGAAACAACGTATGGAGTGGTGTAGGGATCGCCAAGAGGAGTATATTGAGAGATAAAAACTTCGAATGCAATTGGACGAATAAAAATTGTTATGACTTCAGTCCGGTTATTTAATAGCCACCTCGTACATCCGAAGGTTGAAATTAAAGTTTTTTAAAATGTTTAAATACTGAGGAGAAAGCCCTACGAAAAACCTGTAATCAAGCATTTCACGACGCCGCCAATGGGAGCTTGAAAACGGGAGCACGGGCGCTTCATCTCTCCTCAAATTTTCTTTTGTCATACTAAACCCTCAAGACTTGGCGCTCATGTGGGTTTAGTATCTCAAGCGCCTCGATTTTCAAAGAGACCCTTATTTTGTTATGGGTTGGCCTTATTTTTTTGGAACAAGATTTTTTATCACATTAATAAAACTTAAATGTTAAAAAATGACTCACGCCAACGCCGCCAGCCACTTAGCCATTGCCCCCATCACCCAAAGTTTTCTTAATGCCCCCAGTAATTTCCAAGCGCCCCCAGGGGGGCGGTACCTACGGTTGTTGCGATACTTCGATATATCGGAATATCGATATTTTCCTTCGATACGATATGAATCCAAAAGAAAATGGGGCAACACACGGATAACTGTTAACATCCGATGCGATATTCTCCTTCATAGGTTCATCGATATTTTCCTTCCGATATATCGGTTCATCAGATATTTTCCTTCCGATATATCGGTTCATCAGATATTACCAAAATTTTTCAAAAATATCGGAAGGGAAGGCCATATCGAATGAACCCTAGCGGTACCGCCCCCGTTGAGAATCGCCATTCTAAAGCTTAAAGAACAAAGTTAAAGCTCAAGGAAAACGGGACTGCTGCAAATTTTTCCCAGTAATAGGGATCCATAAGTTCAAGAATTTGGATTAGAGTACATTGCAGTAATGGTCGAAGAGTGAAGGGAGGTTCATTTTTTCCGTCGATGTTTTCAAGCAGAAATGAAGATAGAATTTTACCTACTTAAAATGAGGTTTGACTGGGTAGTCAGGCTATGGCTATTGCAGTGATTAGACCAGTTGAAAAGATTTCAGTGGAGTTGGGTACGTTTGGCCATAAGGTCCAGCCTGATTTTGCCATAAGCACATTTTTATTTAAAAAGTAATAAAATCAACAATTTTATTCAACAGTATTATATTTTAAAAATGTATACAATATAAGATCTTCCGTTGCATTTGGTGTGTATTAAGAGTTTAAAAATCTTTATGTCCAGGGATCGGGAAATTTTCGGCAAAAGATTCGACTTCATTTCTCAATGCTTTACTTTGCTGATAACGTCTGCATTGAAACGACAGCGTTTTTGAAATCTGTTAATTTCGGTCCAGAGATTTTCTGAGCCTCCAAGGCAATTTTAACAGCTAAAATGAAATTTTTAGATAATTTTAGGAGAAGTTTAAATTATACCTGAATCGATAAATTTAACGATAGAGTCGATTTCTTTTCTCCCATATCTCTTGTGGTAAGAGCAGGCGTTCCTAATCTGATGCCGCTGGGGTTAAGAGGGCTTTTATCTCCAGGAACTGAATAAAAATTGATTAAAATGAATTTAAAATTAGTTTTTAGGTACCTGTATTTTTGTTACATGCGATATTCACTTCGTCGAGAATAAACTCTGCTTTAGCTCCAGTCAAACCTTTTGCTTTAACATTGACGAGAACCATGTGGACATCAGTGCCACCAGTTACGACTTCATATCCCAATGCTTGAAGGCCAGAACAGAGTCTTTTAGCATTATTTACAACTTGTTTTTGATATTGTTTAAATTCATCAGTTGCCGCTTGTTTCATCGCTGTCGCTATTCCAGCGATCGTATTATTATGAGGTCCTCCTTGCAGTGCGGGGAAAACCGCATTGTTCACACGTGTTTCAAAATCGTACATGATCGGTTTACCATCTTTTCCAACAGATTTAACTCCTAAAAACAAAAAGTCAGCTAAAAATGAAAATCGAAAATTTGCGTTACCTTTTCTGAAGAAGATCACGCCTGCTCTTGGTCCACGAAGGGTTTTATGGGTAGTTGTTGAGACGACATCCGCATATTTGAATGGAGTAGGTATGACTTCAGCAGCGACTAGACCACTAACATGTGCCATATCAGCCATAAGATAAGCACCAACTTCATCAGCGATTTCTCTGAATCGTTTATAATCAAGACATCTTGAATAACATGAGATTCCTAAATTGAAAAAAAAATTAATGTATCAAGTAAAACTTTTACAGGGTTTACAAGGTATAAGAAGAAAGGATTTCTCACCAGCAATGATAAGTTTAGGTCTGTAAAGTCTAGCATTTTCAGCCAAACGGTCATAATCAATCAACCCAGTCGCAGGATCAACTTTGTAAGGAAAAGATTCAAAATAAATTGAGGAAGCAGATATTCTTTTTTGAGCTGACATAAATCCATGAGTTAAATGTCCTCCATCAGGAAGATCCAATCCTAAAATATTATAAACATTTCATTGTTTATAAGAAGAAAAATTTTACCCATAATTCTGTCATGGGGTTGAAGAAGAGCGGTATAAACAGCGAAATTCGCTGGGGAGCCGGAATAAGGCTGAACGTTGACACCCCATTCTTCTTCGCTAAGTTTGTAAGTTTCAAGTGCACGTTTTTGAGCAAGCAATTCTATTTCGTCGATGAATTCATTTCCACCGTAGTACCTACAAGTTACGTATTAAAGATTATTAAATAACAGATAAAGAGGCTAAAAGGTTATCGTACTCAAGGACGATATGCGTCATACCTCTGACCAGGGAGTCCTTCAGAATATTTGTTATGAAGGCAAGAACTTAAACACTGAAGTACAGCCATCGACGTAAAATTTTCAGACGCTATCATCTCGATACCTCTCATCTGCCGTTGTTTCTCTTTCATCATCAACTCATGAAGTTCAGGGTCCGAAGACCAAATCGGCTCATGAATAACAGAATCTTTGGTCATGTTTCTAAAACTTAAAAAACAAAAAACAAAATTAAAAGCCTAAATTCAATTAATGACTTACGCTTTGTTAACTACTTCCCTACAACCAGTGTTCCTGAGCAATTTACTAACTCTGTTCAACATTTCGAGATTACGAACGAAATGAAAAATATTGATAAAAGGATCTGGAGGGATATGAAGATAATATTATCGCGCTAATTAAATTGATAAATAAATCTAGTGACATATTTTAAGGATATTTTATAAATCATCCTAAAAATTATTGAGTACTGTAGTAACTACATGAATGAAGGTTCCCTACTGGTTTAAGGCCAAGTGTGCTTAAAACTTCAGTTACTTATCGGTATTTATAAAATTTAATTTTTTGTAGCAACTTAATTTTTAAAAAAATATGGTCCAGGATCAAATGTTACATAACTAGACAACAAAGAAATTTGATAGACGCTTCAAGCAATAGTAGTTCATACTTACAATTAGCAAAATGTCAGCTTAAGACGAAAGTTGAGAAAGGAATGGAATTCAGATAAGAGAACTGCAGATCAAAAACTACGATGATAATGATAATCAGCCTCAAGGATTTATAAATCTACCGAGCGTCTTATTTCGCCGGTTAAGGGTGAAAATGGCATTCCAGAATCAACAGGTTGTGGTGGGGGGACGATCGAACATCAATATAATCGATAGTGTTATATAATAAATTATTGATTAATAGATCAATTATTATATAAGGGCAATAAAAAATACTTTCTGTGGCGTAAATGCTACGGATTTCCATCAAAATAATGTATTCAAATGATAGCATCTAGGTCAAAAACTTGTTTCATTTACGCCCAGTTATTCATATTCAAAAATTCTCCCATTATCATATTCATATGAATAATTGAGATCCTTCACATTTTTGTTAATATTACTTTTTCTATAATTGACCAAATTTTCATTTAAAAAAATAAAAATTTCCTTCATAAAAATATAACATCTTTAAACTATGCTAAACTTTGGACTTTGGCCCAACCATTAGCTATAATAATAGAAAAATGAATAAAAGAACTTTATGAATAAAATATTCATAATAATAAGAATACTCCCAAACCTAATTTAGCAGTACCTGTTGATTCGCCAAAAACTTCGCTCTTCATGACCGCTTCATTATCTGGTTTTGATTTCCTAAAAAATTGTTTAATCATATTTTCGACACTTTAATTTGAATTTCACATTTTGAACGAAAATGTTGATTTCTCAGCACCTTTTAATTTAGCACTGTAATAACAATTATAAACAATACTTTTTTGGAGATAAAACTTACTCGTAGTAGCTTGAACTCAAGGAAATCTTGGAATTCTTTTTTGTTTTTGAAGCCGACAATCGCTTTCTTTCATCTAAAAGTAATGTTTTTAACCAGGTAAATAAAACATCATATAAATAAACAGTTTAACTCAAAAAATTAATACAAAATGATAAATAGACGAAATAAGAGGAAAGAATGTGGAGATGTTGAGTGGATTATTTGCTGCCTTTTTTTCCACGAGTTTTGGTTTTGGGGTTGCCGTATTTTTGTTCGAGATGTTGAAAAAAAGCCTCAGAAGAAGCTTCTCTTTCTTTTTTCTTGAGAAGAATCGCTTTTAAAGCGTCTTCTACGACGGGATCATCTTTTTTCTTTTTTAAATTTTCTTTTTTGGCTTTAAGGGCCATTTTGGCTTCGTTTTCGTACTGAAAATAAATTGAAAAATAATGAAGAAAAGATAAAATATACAAACTTTGCGCTTTCGTGCTTCACGTTTCGCTTGACTTTCGTTGACAAAGTTCTCAAACTCTTCGAGTTCGCCGTCGTCGATTAATTTCTGGATGATTTCTCTATATCTTGGCTCGTCGGAAGGGTCGGAAAATGGGACATAATTTAAAATGTAATCCATATCACCCTTTCCTTTTTTATAAGCTTTGATAAGGTCCTCCTCCTCCTCTTTACCGCCTGATTCCAAACATAATTTAGCCCCAGGGAGAACAGAAATTTCGATAAGATGTATACAAACCTTTGTATTTTTTCTCATATTCTTCTATCTGCTCTGGAGTTATTTTATTGAAAATATTTCTCCAATAGAATACCAATCCGGTCTTCCAAATCTGACATGTCATCTTCTCCAATAACACCTGAAAAAAGCCGAAAAATGAAGCACCCATAGGACTTATATTGCGCATATATTCATAAATAATAATACATGATCCCCCCCCCCCACTAATAATGTATTCATATTACATTTATATTTTTTAAATTAATTGTTGTTTAAATAAAAAGTTAATTTTTGTCGGTGGTAAGCCAAGAATCTATTGGACCCCAACTATCAAGAATTTCAGGAAATCCTTTTAAAAAAGGGAAATTTGAGATAACATAAAAATATGAATATTCTTATTCATATTCCTAAATTTTAAATTAAATAATTATTGATATTCATATTTATGAATACTAATACGCCCATATGTGTACCTGTCTCATCGTATAACGCTCTCTTTTCAGGATCGCCCAAAATCGAATGGATTTTACCGATAACTTTAAACTTCTCTGTAGCTTCCTCTTGATGTTTTGGAGCCACTCGATCAGGATGAACTTTTAAACTTATCCTCCTATACGCCTTATTGACTAAAAAATATTTAATAATCAATTTTTTAAAAATAAATATTTTACTTTCGTTAGCATCTGCAGTTTTCTGAATTCCCAAACAACATAAAGGTCCTTCGTACCAAAGTAGTTAACGCAAGATTCAATTAAGTTCGGCATTTTATCAATTTTTGGTTAAATACAACGTTAAATTTTGATTACAAAAAATCTTGAATCTTGCTTGAGTTGACTTGAAGAAAATGATAAGATTTTGGAGGGAGAAGCTTTGGTTATCAAAGTTAATTCATATGTTGACGTTTCTATGACGTAAAATATCTATATTGGTGTACAGAAAATATCATGTTTTGTTAAAATCAACATTTTAAGAATAAAAATTCTCAAATAGCTCATTTTTTATGTGAAAATGATATTATAAAGATATTCTCGTTATTTTAATAGTTTTGATTTCTGATCGAGTGGGCTGGCGTTATCACAATCTAATCAGTAGTTTTTTTTCCACCATTTTTGTCTTTTGGAATTTAGTCGTAAAGTAGTTATTTTATTTAGTTTTATTATAAGGTTGTTTCGGTTGTTATTGAGGTAAAAAATAAAATATATTGTGTTATTATGATATTGATGTTTGGTGTAGGGAAGGGCGTTGTACTCTAATCAATGGGCGAAATGTTCAATCAATAAAATCTCGTTTCCAACGACAATATCGTTAAGCAGTTGAGGTCGGCGTTGAAACGATGACTCAAAAGGCGGAAATAACGTGAAAATGGACGATGTGTTGAGTCATAACTCGTTGAATATTTCATCTTCGAAGATTTGTAGACGTAAACTGCGTTGCCTTTCTTATTTTCTTGGACGTAAGAAGAGAATCGGTTGCCTGATGCCAAAAAACGGAAGCGTCGAAAACGTTTCTTCGAGCCAAGAAAGCGACCTCGAAGTAAAACCGACGGTGCCAAAAAAAGAGTCCGTTTCCCCAAAGGGAACAAATACGAATGTCTCTCTTTGTTGTGCCATTACGGATTCAGAACGCCAGTCCATATACAGAAAGATGAGAAGTCGAAAAAGATGGAAACCGAAGAACCGAATGATCGTCTACCTCCAAACGGTATTTCGAAAAGTGATGTGATTGATCCAACGGCGAAAGTTAAGAAAAACCACCGTCGTTCATTCAGTTTAAGTAAAAGCGTATTTTCATCAGATAAGAATATCGAGAAAGTCGAGAAAAGCGTCAATTCTCTTTCTACGACACCTTTGGGTCAATCACCTGAAAGTTCGCCATCTCCAGTTCCTAGGTCTAATCGAGGAAAATTCCTTCTTTCTCGTCGCTCTGTTGATAACATCGCTGTTTCCTCGTGTACGTCATCGCCCGTTTCGACACGAAGCAATCCGCTTAACAATGAAGTCAAAAACGGAAAAGTCGTCCTGCATCGCTGATTGTGGTATCGCGCAGAAGTACAGACAAAAATGAACCTGCTCGTACAGCTTCAATGGACAGTTTAGCCAGGCAGTCCCTCCTTGCCGCTCAAGTCCTTCATCTCATACCAACTCAGAGAGCTCGAGAAAGGTATAAAAATACTTTATTACTAAACTTATTTCTTAATCATTTAATCTGTCAAAAAGAACCCACCGAAAGGTATTACTCGAGAAGTCTTATCAAAAATTGGGAGATAAGAAATTTTTTCCTACTAAATTTCTAGACCATCACACTAACTTTCGCTGTTGCCATAATGGCGAATCTGTCATCCATGTCCTACGATAATAAAGAAATCGCTTTCTAATTTTTGCGTAAATTTGCGACAGGAATACAATCCCAAGAAAAAGGGCGAAACTAGTCAGGGTTTCCCAAAGTGTGCTGGACGCTTTGAACCCTTTGGGAGTCCATCAAGTTATGCCTACGAAAAAGTCGCTAAAAACAGAAAAAGGAAACCCCCATAAAAAACTAGATATTTCCCTCATTTTAGTATTTTTAGAGGATTCTGCATGTTTTCACCAAAAACCTCCATTTTTTACTAGATTTTCGGGATTTTTTTGGTTTTTTGACAGTAAAAACTTAGGGACTTGGATAGGATGCAATAATTGTGAAAACTATTTTTTTAATTTTTAAGTCATTTTTAAGTCATGAGGCATCTGAGGATCCCGAAATCGATAGCCACAATAATAATTTGTATTTCTGCAAATGTTTGGAGCTTCAAATGAAGAAGAAAAAAAAAACCCCATCAGTAAAAACTCATTTTACGAAATTTTCCTTGGTTTTTTGACAAAGAAACCCATTTTTATAGGTGTTAGGTAGTTTTCCTTAGTCTTTTGATAGGAAACACATTTTTATAGGATTTTCGAGATTTTTTCCTCTGGCGAAATACCTTCTCGAGAAATACCTTTTTGAAATCCTTTCTTTTTGACAGATTTGCATTAATGGTCACCATTTTTGTTTGGAAAATTAATTTAGACTTTAAAATCCTAGAAACTTAAGTTTACAGACTTCCTATTTATTTAAATTAATATTTATATCTCTCAGTTCTTGGCGTAAGATAGAATACATAAATTTTAAGTTTCACCTGGTAAACACAAAATTTTTATACATACTAGCTGTGGGATTTCAGATTTTAAATGTATGTATTTTTAGTCGACTTATTAGTTTTATAATTTAAATAAATTCCTAGGATACGATTGTGTGTTTAGGAATTATCTGTGTGGTCGAATAGCAGCTAACTCCCTGCTCGGTAGTGTTGAGTTAGAGAGGATATTGCCACAAAGAGAAGTAATGATTTATGTCGCCACTTGGAACATGAATGGTCAGGTTAGTTCGGCTGCTTTTTTTATTTTTCAGTGGCGATTTGTACGTCCGCATGGTTAGTCTTCCCTTACGCACCATTAATTCAGTGCACTGAGGGTGTCGTAGATATAGTTTTTGCTTGTAATTATCATTTTTAAATTATTTTTGTTTGATCAATATTATTTTTTAGGCTCCACCTCAAGGTTTGAATTCATTACTTCTGCCAGAAGAGCTTCATCGGATACCTGATATGTGGTTGTCGGCACTCAGGAAACTTACCCTGAAAAAACACAATGGGAAGTTACTCTTCAGGAGACTTTAGGACCATCCCATGTTCTTTACCATTCTTCCAATTTTGGGACACTACATCTCGCCATATTTTTAAGGAGAGATCTTATATGGTTTTGCTCTGGTAAGAAAACTTTGTTTAAAAAAATTAAATTTCTTTTTCAATTTAGTTGCTGATGAAGCGACTTATAGCGTAAGAACAGGAAGCGCTTTTAGAACCAAGGGTGCGATCGCTGTAGCGTTTTATCTTTTTGGGACCACATTTCTTTTTATAACATCCCACCTGACCGCACATCAGGATAAAGTGAAAGAAAGACTTCAAGATATTCGGAGAATAGTCAAAGCGCTCGAGTTACCAAACAGGATCACTTGTCCGCACAAAAATAAAGGTTAAATAAAATAATTTATCATCAAAATAATTTTTTTAAAAGATGTCACAGATAATTTCGACTATACATTCTGGAGCGGTGATTTAAATTTCCGACTTACAAGAACTCGTGAAGAAATAATCGAATGGGTATCCAAACAAACATTTCCTCTTGAGCAACCAGCACAAAGTACACCTGGTGATCAATTGACCGATAGTATAGTCGACGGTAAAAATTTAATTTGAAAAATTTCTGTTTATAATTTATTGTTTTAGGGAGTATTTTAAAAGGTTTTGTAGAAGGGCCTTTGACTTTTGCCCCAACGTATAAATATGATATAGGCTCTTCAAATTTCGATACATCAAATAAACAAAGGATACCATCTTATACAGACCGTATACTTTATAAAACGAAAAGAATCGGACCAGAAAATGCGATAAAATGTCTTTCATACAGCTCGGTTCCTTCTGTTTCACATCAGATCACAAACCAGTTTGGGGATTGTATAAATGTCCCATACGCCACGGAATAGACACGTATGTCCTTATTTTTTTATTTAAAAAAAACTTTATTTTTCATTTCAGAATACCTTTGAATGCTGGACTTTTCAATCGAGAAGTTTATCTAGAAGCAATAAAACGTCGTGCCTCGGCTTTAGATTTACACGACTCACCCTCGGCCTGCTCAATTCAGTAATTTAAAAAATTAAATGAATTCCTCAGGCTTCACTTCATTTGCCAAAAAGAATTGAATAAGTAACTTAAAGTACTAAATAATGCCTTTATTGAGCCAGTTTTTTTTGTTTAAATATTAAATTTGTTACTTTTTAATTATCCTCTATTTTTAGTTACTCAGGAAAAAGGGCATTTTAAACTTTTTTTGTGCAGTATTAACAGAACAGTAAAAGTGAAACAAATATTCATATTCACTAATATACAAGTATGAAAATGAATATATTCACATTCATATCTAAAAAATCACAAATTTCCAGAAGTTGGTACTTTTTATTTATTTCTAGAAATTCATGATTAACCCTTTCGAGACCGCAGGCGATAGTTGCCATTCGCGCTTTTCGTTTGAGACCGCAGGCGACTTTAGTTGCCCAGCGGCGCCAGCGGGAAGCCTCTCTAAAAAATTTAATACCTTCGCTTCCCGTGGCGCTAGCGACATGCAAAAACTGGCAATATGTTGGGGGAGAAATGAACTACGTGATGATCGCATCACTCGTCGCTTTCTGTGCTTTGCTGGGCGCTGGGAGCGGTTGGGGGAGAAGTGAGGGGCAAAGAGAGGGGAAAAGTGCTGCGCCAGTAGCGCAGAGAATCCAGCGTCAGACGCGGTCTCGAAAGGGTTAAAAAATTGCAATAAGTTATTTTAAGCAATTTATTAACAATATCAATTTTATTATAAGTTCACATGAAAATAATTTACCCAATTCTGCCCTTATCTTTTACTCAAGTTTTCAGTACTTTCTTCTTTTTACCTGGGACTGAGAAAATGTTATTTTTTGAAATATCATTTTTCAATGGAAAGTTCTTCCCTTTTTCATTCCAAAATTTGTCTAGTCATTGAAACTTATTTTGCATTCTACCTAGATGAAAATTGTTTGTCTTGCATTACTTATTTTAATTTTAACTTTTGTTAAAAATTTGTTATTTTTTTCAATTTACCATTTAGTACTTAATTTTTAATATCAATGGTCCATATGAGGCTTTAGCCAAATATAACCCCTCTTTAAAGTGCTAGTATTTCTTTTGCTACAAAACAAAAATGTGAGTTTTCTACTTTTAAGTTTATGTTTTTAAAAGTAGATGTGTAAAAGGTTTAGTATACGACTGCCTTGTGAAATGTCTCGATTTGAAAGAAGCGATTGTTGTTTTTTCTCTTTATGTAATCTTTAATCACATAATTCAATATTTAAACTAAATACAATTTAAAAATAATTACATTAATCTCAGTCATCGTTCAAAATGTATTTTTACAAAATGAAAATTTTTTAAAATTCGCATATTTCAATACTCTAGTCCGAAAATTTTTAATATTATGTACCTTAAGCATGAAACAGGGATTACATTAACTGCTGGTAAAAATGGGGTTGTGAATTAGCTGGTCAAAAAAATCTTTTTTTTCCCCTATGTGTGCCCCATCGATGCCTTTAATCTGTGATTTTTAAACAAATCGTAGGTAAATTTAGCAATAATTTCAAATTTTATATTCTAAGCGGTGCTAGTAAGTTTTTAAAAATCTAGTTAAGATGGAAAATTTAATTTTTCGTGTGCTAGTCTTGAAACTTCTGGTGGTGATGTTATGGTGATGCTGAATTTTATTCTAGTCTTTTTATCTATAAAACAATCCAGCTTAAAAAAATATAAAAAACTGTGATTATCTCTGTTAATTTTTCTTTTCTTTTTTTTAAAACAATAAAAATATACCTGTTGAATTAATTTTATTTGCACTGAAACATTTTATATTCTACAATGATTTTTGCGAGTTTTCAATTTTTACACACAAAAAAACCAACTTTATGGCGTTTTCTCAGTTTTTTGGCTTAAAACTTCCTTTTACCCAGATTTTTTTGCCCCTTTCCTTACTTTTTCTTCCAAGAAATTCTTATTGGATTTCCGCAGCTTTTTCTTGGTCATTAGGCCAAGAAATCCCTTTCATAGTATTTTTGGGTGTTTTCTTCAGTTTTTTGGCTTAAAACTTCCTTTTACCCAGATTTTTTTGCCCCTTTCCTTACTTTTTCTTCCAAGAAACCTTCCTTATTGGATTTCCGCAGCTTTTTCTTGGTCATTAGGCCAAGAAATCCCTTTTATTAATAGTATTTTTGGGTGTTTTCTTCAGTTTTTCGACAGACTTTTACTGGAAAACCCTGTAGACAAAAATCTACAAAATTTCCTTGGTTTTTAACCTAAAATCTTCGTTTTGAGCTAGACATCATAATTATCTTCTAGTTTGCCAACACCATTTGGTTATTTTGACCCTACTGGGCCAGGAAGACCCAAAACCATCTATGAGTGTATCAAAATAACTTTAGTGAAAACTGAAACATATGGCTCAATAAAATACATTCTAGATTAATTTAAATCTAAATTTCTGGAGATTTCATAACATATGTGGTGTCATTTTACGTAAAATCAAAACAAATTTACAGTTTCTTGAAACAGAACAGGCTTCTTTTTTTTTAAAGCCGACCTCAGGGAAAAATCGAGTTCTCTTTTTTTATATTTTTTTGTCTAGATAAAACACACATGATGGTAAGTCGAATAATTTATTTGAATAATTTTGTATTTAAAACGTCAAAATAGGTAACTGTTTTTCAATCAAGGGTAAGATCTTTCATTTGAATTTTGGCGCTTAGTTATGATGATGAAATTTTACATTTTATGGATGTTGTTCATCTGTTTTGATGAATTTTTAAAATTTTAGTTTGTTTGGTTTTTTGACTGGAAAGTAATTTTTTTTGTTTTTTAAATTAAAAATGATCAAGGAGTCGTTGGCTTTGACACCGCGTTGCGGAAAAAAAAAAACGATGATTGCATTTTATTTATAAGCGGATTAGTCGGTTTAAAAAGGATTGAAGTTTTAAAAATAGAATATAGTTTAGATTTTTGATGTTTAGAGCTTCTTTAATGATAAATTTATTATTTAAAAAAATATTTTCGTTGTTGAGATCCCGGTCGCCTTGATAATTCGGACTTGCGCCGCCCAAGTTAGCGCATCGGTCAAAACAAAAATTCAACGAAAGTTCCCTGAAGCGCCATTTTGTTTATTTTCGTGATTCGGCCACCCGTTCAGCTTAGCTCTCCTCGCGGCCGGGATATTCCGAGTGTGGGGGTACGAACTACGAAAAAGATCCGGAACCTTTTTTTTATTTATTTCGTTTTCCCTTTCGATTTCCCTAAGGACGAAGTCGTTTTATTTTTCATCAATCAAATTCTAACATCACTCGTGTCATATATGGTCGGGTCGTTTCCCCTGGTCACAGGGGTTGAAGAAATCTGCAGACATTGGGCGAATTTCAAGTAAACCCGTCAAACTTGCCGTGTCGGGTAAAAATCACTGTGGACGTGGGACATTGAAAAAGACCCAGAAAAATTTTATCTCTGTCACCGATGATAGCATGAATCGCGTTGATCGGAAAAGGGCAAGGGGTAAAAAAATGTGTGACGTTGAAGAAATGGATACTCAAGAAGGTAGGTCCTAGTTTTCCCACCTTTTCACTCATTTTCATCCCTTAAAACCGAATTTATTTTAAATCCATCAATCACATCCTTCAAAAACACTAATTTTCAGCCGTACAACGCAAATCCTTTTCCTCAATTCACCGGCCGTTTTTTCATTTCCCCGGTCGATTTCCTTCCCGGCTTCATATTTTACATTTTTATTCTTAAAATAATTTTTTCTCCCCTTCTTTCCACATTTAAAAAAAATTTTCCCCTTATTTTTCATATATGATCAATATTCTATTTTTACTCCAAAATTATTCTTACAAACCTTTTAAAGGAAACCCTTTTTACCCTTTAACAAATTTAAAAAACACGATATTATTTCCTTTTTACATTTATAAATTTTGTTTTATCTTCCAAGTCCTCGTTCTGTCTCATTGAGGTTAGCTTTTAATCCGGCAATTTCATGGCTTATAAAATATGATTTTTTCGATCAAACTTTCATAAGATATTTTAATCTTCTTCTGTAGTGGTTTTTAAAATGTCCTCAAATTTAGTTTTTGATAAGGGGAATCTTAATTTTCTGTGTGACTCAACTTATGTAAGTTGCACTTTTTTCTTGAAGTTTCAAGAAATTAAAGGTGGAAATAAGAAAAGGAGGCGGATTTTCACGAGAAAAGAGGGAAAATTTAGACTTTTTGGGATTAAGATGTAGATGTAGAATATTCTAGTTGTAAAAAAAGGTGTGCTATTTAATTAAAGGCTTTGGGTGAAGTGAAAATGGCAAATCTTGCTCAATAACCGTGTTTTTGCTTAAACCAAGTTTTGCTTCTCCAATGCTTAATACATCAAGAAATATCTTGGTGGCTGTGGGATTAGCCTCAGGAGGTCTATAAATGTAGTGGAGCAGAAGGATTTTTATTCAGATAATTTGTGGAACAATCCACTGTCAGTAGATAATCCAGTCGTCCACTCCTTAGAGCCTTATGGGCGCCGTGGCAAAATGGCGAAAGTTCCTGCCTGTCGAAAACGTCCCTTTTTTCTTACCCTTCTTTGGGTTATTCACCCTGTTTTTTTCTTAAAAGTCAAGTTGTATTTGCTTAAAAGCACAAGATTCAAGATATCAAGAGCCCCTGTAAAATCATTTAAATTTTATGACGAAATTGATTCGAAAAGATTAATCGAATAAAATTTCTAGTTACATATGATTCAGGTGAGGCTATGGAGACACTCGTAGACAGTGGCGGTGGTGATGCAACTGACAATAGAAGAATAAACGGCGAAATGGAGGAGGCACAAACAGAAGATTGGGGAAACCAAGAAATGGAAGAAGGTCTGTATTTCCATTTCTAAAAATTCCTTTTTTATAATTTTATATGTTTATAGATGAAGCAAGGTCTTCGGCCACATTCAGACACACTGTTCACAATATAAGTCGATTAAAAGAATCGCAATTGTCTGAACCTTGCTATGTCCGTAATTTACCGTGGAAAATTATGGTTATGCCAAGAATAGCGCCTTCACAGGACAGACAGCAGACCAAAAGCCTTGGTTTTTTCCTACAAGTATGTATTATTATTTTTGTTTTTTTTGATAATTAATTTTTTATTAGTGCAATGGAGATTCAGAAAGCACTACTTGGAGCTGCCACGCTTCTGCTGAACTCCGCTTACTGTCGCAAAGAGAAGGCGCTGAACCCTTCGTCAGAAGTAAAAAGAGAAATTAAAAAAAAATCTTTTCTTATTTTATCTTTCAGAGATTCAACATTTATTTTATAGTAAAGAAAATGATTGGGGGTTTAGCCATTTTATGAGCTGGGCCGAAATATTAGACCAGGAAAAAGGTTATATTAAAGACGACACTATTATACTGGAGGTGTCGGTTTCTGCCGATGCTCCTCATGGTGTGAGCTGGGATTCTAAGAAACACACCGGCTACGTCGGATTGAAAAATCAAGGCGCAACATGTTACATGAACTCCCTTTTACAGACTTTATATTTTACTAATGAATTGAGAAAGGTAAAATTTAACTTAATTT
The DNA here is from genome assembly GCA_014119065.1 of Orius insidiosus. NCBI lineage: Eukaryota > Metazoa > Arthropoda > Insecta > Hemiptera > Anthocoridae > Orius > Orius insidiosus. Next base: position 8,153 of record JACGAQ010001202.1, on the reverse strand, counting down.
TGTTCTATTCATTTATGAAATTCCTCAGGCTGTATAAGATGCCTACTGAAAGCGATGACTCGAGTAAAAGCGTCGCTTTGGCCCTTCAGAGGGTTTTCCACGAGCTTCAATTTAGCGACAAACCTGTCGGCACTAAGAAGCTTACCAAGTCCTTCGGATGGGAAACTTTAGACTCTTTTATGCAACACGACGTCCAGGAATTTCTCAGAGTGGTAAGAAACGAAAAATTACAAATCTTTCAATTTTTATTTTTTTTTTGTAGCTTTTGGACAAGCTTGAGAGTAAAATGAAAGGAACTTGTGTCGAAGGGACTGTACCAAAGCTTTTCGAAGGAAAAATGATTGTAAGTTTTTAATTTTTTTAAAATTTAAATATTTTATTTTTTTTTTTCAGTCATTTATACAATGCAAAGATATCGATATAAGTCACAAAGAGTAGAAACTTTTTATGATATTCAATTAAATATTAAAGGAAAAAGAAATAGTAAGTTGGATACTCGGTTTTTTTATTGCTAATTTATTTTTTTAGTCAAGGAATCATTTAAAGATTATATAAAACCTGAAGTGTTAGAAGGCGTTAATAAATATGATGCCGGCGAGCATGGACTTCAGGATGCCCAAAAAGGAGTTATTTTTTCGAAATTCCCTCCCGTTTTGCATTTGCACCTAATGCGCTTCCAGTATGACCCGATAGTTGATAACTCGGTTAAATTTAACGATAGGTAAGTTAATTTTTGATTTAGAATTTTGTTTAAGTTTTTTTTAGATTTGAATTTTCTGAAAAAGTTGATTTGTCTGAATATTTACAAGCGGGAGAGGAGACGACTCCTGCTCAGTATACTTTACATGCGGTTTTAGTTCATAGTGGCGATAACCACGGTGGTCATTATGTTGTATTTATTAATCCAAATGGCGACGGAAAGGTTTGTTTTGATTTTAATCTGTATAGTTGTAAAAAAAATTTTTTTAGTGGTGTAAATTCGATGACGATGTTGTTTCTAAATGTTCGAAACAAGAAGCGATTGAGAATAATTATGGTGGGCATGACGATGACCTCAATATGACTGGAAAGCACTGCACAAGCGCTTACATGCTTGTTTACATCCGAGATTCCGAACTGAGCACTTTACTTCAAGAAGTATCCGTCGACGACATCCCTCAAGAGGTATATTCATTATAAGTTTATTTAAAACAATAGGGTTTTATCTTTTAACTTTGCTTTCCTTTTTGGAATATCTGACTGATCAAACCCTGTTGTTTTAGGTTCTTAAAAGGTTGCGAAGCTGAATATTTAAATTCAAGAAGACATATATAAATAAAAGTTATTCAAAGATTGTGTTTGTTTTAAAATTTTGATATTTCAGCTTGAGGCTAGGCTCAATGAAGAAAAAAGAGTCGAGACGATCAGGAGGAAAGAACGATCAGAATCGTATCTTTATATGAACGTTCAAGTGATTCTTGAAGATTCTTTCGAAGGACATCAAGGGAATGATTTGTACGATCCTGAAAAAATCCATTATAGACTTTTTAAAGTCAAAAAGGACATGACTCTTCAGGAGTTTATGGAACAACTTTCAGTAACACTTGTAAGTTCTTTTTATTTGTTAATTTTTTTATTTAATTTTTTATTTAGAAATACCCAGTGGAACAAATGAGACCGTGGCCGATTAACCCGAGACCGAACCAAACGTTCAGACCGACACCCCTGGATATGGAACGTGATAATGATAAGCAGATCGATGAGCTCTCAGAGAGGCAGTCGCCATGGAATGTATTTTTGGAAGTTCTGTCCCCTGATGCTGGAACGAATACTTTACCTTCATTTGACAAAGCAGGAGAAGTTTTACTCTTTTTTAAGATGTACGATCCAAAAGCGAAGAAGGTTTACTACTGCGGACATCAATACGTTTCTGTCGAATCTCGAGTCTGTAAGTTACCATATATCCTTAAGAATTCATTAATCTAAAACTCTCAATTCATATTTATAAATTCTAGAAAGTAATAAAAATATGTATTTTTACATTTAATTATTTTAATTAATTAATTTTTAAAGCTCAACTGGTTCCGATATTGAATGAAAGAGCAGGATTCCCTCCGGACACAAGACTTGATATTTATGAAGAAATAAAGCCGAATAAGCTTGAGCTCATTGAAAACCATGATGACATCCTAGAAAAAGTAAAATATTATACAAATTAAACATGTTTTTAATTTTTTTTCTTTAAGGTATTTGAAGAAATATTAGATGGTGATATTATTTTATTTCAAAACATGTAAACCCAGATGAGAAAACATCAGATTTGCCAACGTGCGAAGAATATTTAAGTAAGAATTTCCCTTTTTGTTGGTTTTTGTTAATTTTTGTTTGCAGGGATTTGTTCTATCGCATGGAAGTTACATTTTATGATAAGGCGATTGTTAACGATCCTGGATTTACGATGGAACTTTCATCGAAGCAATTACAACCAGATGGCGAATGCCGTCGCTCAGAGAGTCGGACTTGACCCATCTCGTCTTCAGTTTTTTAAAGCTCACAGGTAAATGATTTTTGTTAAAAAATATCTTTCATAATTGAGTATTTCAGTTACAAAAGCTCCCCTGGAGTTCCACTTCGATGCAACTACGAAGGGACACTTAAGGATTTATTTACTCCCAATAGCAACGCGAAGGCTCCTCGTAAAATTATTATCAGCAGTTACCCATGCCTGTAAATGAATTAGAAAATAAGCGAATGTTCAAGGTAAAATGAGGAAAAAATAAAATAAATCTAATTTAATTTTTAAGGTTGTATGGGTTGGCCCTAAAATGAAAGAAGAAAAAGATATGACGCTGTACCCAAATAAAAATGCTACCGTCAGCGATCTCCTTGAAGAAGCTAAGAAAAACGTCGAATTGTCTCCTGACGGTTCCGGAAAACTAAGGTTCCCTATATTTCATTCTCAATATTTTATTAAACATATTTTCCCCAGGTTGCTTGAAGTCAACAGCTGCAAAATAAATCCGATAAGTCCAAAAGATGACACACCTTTAGACACTTTGTTGAGTCAGTCGTCATCTCCTAAACTTTACAGGTAAGAAAATTTTCAACCTCATATTTTTAACTTTTTTTCTTGATAAACAGGATAGAAGAAATTCCCAAAGATGAAATTCAGTTAGCTGATGATGAAATATTAGTACCCGTCGCACATTTTCATAAAGATATTCACTCCACATTTGGTATTCCTTTCTTAATAAAAGTAAAAAATGTAAGTTTGATTTTATTTTATATAAAAATGTTGCTAATTTTTTAAATTTAGCGTGAACAATTTTCTTCTATAAAAGAAAAACTACATAAAAAACTTATCATTCAAGAGAAAGAATTTGAAAAGGTATGTAAATTCTATTTATTTAAACAAAATTTTAATTTTTTTTTAGTTCAAGTTTGCTGTTATTTGTGGAAACCGGTCTCAAAACATAAGCGAAGATTCAGATTTCACATTCAAACTAAGTGAATTCATGAATCAAGGTACTTTTTCGTTTAATAAACATTTTATTCTCCAAATTCTAGGATCCCTTTTTAATTTTTCTTCTTTTTTTAGGTGGCGGAGCGAACGCCCAGCAAAAGCCATGGATTGGTCTCGAACATGTTAACAAAGCACCGAAAAGGGGAAGATTCAATTATCTTGAAAAAGCAATTAAGATTTATAACTGATAGTGCATTTTTTATTTTGTTCTTTCGTTCTTTTCGCCCCCCTCGGAAAATTGCGGTTTTTTGAGCTCCCATTTTGTCATAGAATGTGTATATAGAGAAAAAAATATCGGAAATCTTAATTGTGTATATATACATATTTGGGACTTAAATTATGATGGAACCTAATTTGAGAATTGGAAAAAATATAAAAATTAAACTTTAATTTGAACTATTAAATCCTCTGCTCCGCTTTTTGAGGTGCCTAAGAATTTCTTTGATAACATTTTTTGCAACTAATTTTTTTTTATACTTTTCAAAATGAGCCCCAAATTTTAGATCTGTTTTGACATTAATTGGCTCGACATTTTCATTCTTATATTTCTTTGTTGATTTAATAGTCTATTTATTTATGTAGATATTCTGAGCGGTTGGAATAGGCTGTCAAATTAAGATAAGGAGTCTTTTAAACATTATTTTTATTCTTTGAGTTATTTGTTATAATATTCTAATGCGCATTAACTTACAGGGGTTGTCTTTAATTTAAATAAAGCATTGTATCAAATAAGGTTTTTTATATAAATTGTTTTAATTTTTAAAAAAATCTTAATCTCAATAGCACACTTTAGAAAAATAGTCAAAGGACTAAAGCTTCTCTTGTTTATTTTGTTATGTTCATTCAAGAAAAAAATTTCAAGTACTTTTTAAATAAACCATTTTAGAGCATTAAAGAATGTTAGTACTATTTTTATACATAAAAAGAAAGAGAAAATTCAATTTTTTAATTAACACGCCTTTTTAATATGTATTTATACACGTCACAGTTATGAATAATGACTTCTTTAGACTGTTGAATGTTGATAGATGTAATGAAAGGTATGAATTCAAAAATATTCTTAGTTTAACTGCCTCAAAACTTAATTTAAAAAAACCTTGACTTGGATTCTTTTGGTTTACTGAAATTTGTAATATTTTGTTGGCACACAAGCTTGTTAATATATATTTGAATATTTGTTCAATTTTGGTTTTATTTACGTCCTTTTTGTTGTATTCATATTTGGTATATGGCAGTTTTGGTGGGTAAAAAAATTATCCCAGATGGAATGTCGAACAATTGAACAAACAGCGATTCCCAAACTTTTTAGCTATCGGATCCTTTTACCTGCCAAATGTATGGCACACCTCGTTTTCGTTATTTATCTGAACGCCTTGAAGTCCTAAGAGACAAAAACCCAGACTCCACCAAAAACTAAGATATGGGGAAAATCCCGTTTTTTTGAAGTCTTAAAACCTGCTAAAAAGGGACATCAAAGAAGCCAATGAGGTTTGACAGTAAAAAACATAAAAATGAGGCATATTCATTATATTTCCGGAAACGTAAATCATCTCGGACATTCTTTTTTACAATCTTGTGGAAAATGAAAAAATAAATTGAAAAGTCTGTTAAAAGGGGCATCTGCGTTAGTGACAAAATCATCAACAAGTGGGACCAAAAAGTAAAAATATGATTTTGATTCATCAGATGTTTTCGGTCAAGTTTCTACTTACAAGTTAAAGTTACTACATTCTACACACTAACAAAACAATGTCTAATGACTGCGATTTGCTGAACGAAATAAAATGCTTGGTTGCGATTTTGGACTGGTGAGAATATGATTGTTGATTCTGAATGATAAAAAATAATGTGTTTTTTTAGCAATAGACCGAGGCCGAGATGTATTCCATGTGCTCCTTGCCCGCCGCAGTCGTTTTTTCCCTGCAATCCAACTGTTCAAGCCGGCTGTGCGATGCAGTGTAATCCTTGCCCGCCGATCGTTCTTCCATACACTGCACCGATATGCCCGCCGTGTGGTCCATGCGGGCCTTGCCCGACGGTTTGCGGGCCCTTGGGTCTTTAGGGCCTTGTGGACCCTGCGGACCGTGCCCGTCGCCATGTGGACCATGCGGGCCGTGTCCGTCGCCATGCGGTCCGTGTGGACCTTGCGGGCCATGCCCGTCTCCTTGTGGCCGTGGACCGTGTGGGCCTTGCCCTAATCCATGTTCTCCACCTACTATATGCATGCCTTGTCCTCCGGGATGCTGAACGATTGAAAAACGGCAACACAACACATCTACATGACAAATAAAAATATCTTATTCTTTGATGTTATAAACGTACTTTTAGCCATAAAGTATCTAGACACCTAACCTAAGAGCTTTTTCGACGAGTCTTGGACCTTAACTTAATTCTTAGGGAGATTTCAATTTTATTTTTATTGATTATCAATCGAAAATCAGCTGCTGATCGTAGAACAGATTTTTAACGGCATTTGGATTTTAAATTTTCCCTGGTCTTAGCCCGCCACAGTGAGTGGGCGTCACGCGGGAAGTATCTGCATCGGCAAAGGTGCACCATCTCAGGTTCCGTCCCCCGAACCGAGCTCATCGAATCACTTTCTTAGGAACATGCCAACGGTCTATAAAATCATTTTTTACTGGACGACCGTACTTTTACCAGTCAGATTCGATGAATCCCCTCCAGATGACCCATGCTAAAATTTTTATACAGTCTCGAATCTGATACACTGCCGTGAACGTTAAAAAGTGCTTCAGTCTTCAAGAGGAAACATAAGAGAAATATCCTTTTTATCATGTACCCAAACGGATATAATTCTTACCGATGCATCCCTATTAGCGAGAGTGACGGTATAACATTTTTTACATCAAATTTTATTATTTAGAATAAGCTAAACTTAAAAACTTTTTAGTTTAAGCAAAAGCTAATCCGGTTTTAAAAAATTTTAAGCTGTTATTGGTTAGCTCGTTTATTTTTTGTTATTAAAGATATAAGATTTTATTTTATTTCGATTGATCGCCCAATTTAAGAGAATTTTCAAAAAGAAATTTCTAAGGCCGAGATTCAAGGGCACTCGGGGATTTTGGGCTTTGACGGGCAGCCGGGCTACATCCACGCTTCGGAAAGCGTGGCGGCAGGGAACAAACGACTTTTCAAGCGGAGCCATCTTGAATTCGTCAGTTCGGCGTTCGCTCCGTTCCGAGGGTACGCCATCAGTTTTCCTACCCTCTCATTCTTTTCGTTCATATTTTTTATGGATTTTAGAATATAACTTCTTAAAATACAAGTTTTTTTTAATAATGAAGTTTTTTGTTGACTTTCCGATTGATTGGATTCTACGTATTGCTCGTCAAAACCAAATTCTCACTGTGCCATTTAGTTAATTATTTAAAAAAATATTAATGAGAATAAAATAAATTAGTATTTATAGGCTCCGCAAGGCGCAGAACTAAAACAAAAGGTGGAGCACCATGCACGCCCGCAGTTTACAGCTCCCTTGAAGCTTACAGCTTATAAACTATAAAATGTATTATTTAAAATTTATTTTAATAGTTAAGTTGTAGCTCTTTAGACTTATTTGCACAAAACACAATACTTCTGAGGAAGAGAGATAAGACAGGAATATTTCACGACCGGTTTCGACCTAATAGGTCGCGTCAGGTGTACTTTTTTTTTTTTTACTCTCAAATTAGGTCAAAACCGGTCATGAGATCTATTTATTCCGTCTCTCTTTCACAGAAGTATTGTGTTTTTTTAAATTTATTAAAATATAATAAATAATATAAATTTTTTTCTTTCTTTTGTATTACAGAAGAAAATTATTATGACCAGTTAAAAGAAGCACTTGACTTTGATGAGCACTTTGAAAAAGACCTTCTGCCAAGAGGAACTTGTAATTTCAAATTTATTTTATTCACAGGATTTGTAGTTGAAATTTTAGATCAAATGAAACCCCTTTGTCTTGAGAAGGCATTAGAAAATGTAATATCAGAGGGAAAAAATCATTTTAAGAATACAACGCAATGGATACAGGGAAGATATTTTAATGGCGGCCAGTTTATCTCAGGTTTTTCCGCCGAAAAAGAAACCTCTTACGCCCAAGTTGTTGCAGGTTATGTAAAATACTTAAGTTTTATATGCTTATTACCAATTTACAAAAAAAGTGCTTCTTTAGCGCCTCGGCGTACCAAAGATTTTCCTTACATATAATTTTTGTTTCCCCCCCAAAAGACTACCTAATTTTAAAGTGATTTTTTTTTTTTCAGGTAACAGGGTTAGGAGTGCAGATACGCCCAGTCCATTAGATTTGAATAGTTATATCCCTAATATATCTCTATTATTTGGTAAATATTTATCATTTATATCGGGTATGAAGTTCTGTAGTAGTTATACTTCCTACTTGATTTATTGGAATTCATTTTTTTATTACATACTTACTATTGTTTATAATTTTTTAAATTTTTTAGCTGCACAAACATTGCAAGACGTCAGGAACTATGAATGTAGGATTATTTATGACTTATAAGAATCTAATAACGTTTTTTCAGTGAATAAAGGGTATCCAAGGATGATATGCGATCGTGAGTCAACGCCTGAATCTTCAAGCTCAGGTATAATAAATGTCTTGATGTTAATATTTTATTTATTTGTT